>JANFOE010000022.1:25000-39399 GCA_025667525.1 Glebionis coronaria | reverse complement strand
CAGAACAAGCAAAGGCATAAGCAAGTGTTCAATCTTGCTGTAAACGTTATTGAAGGCGTAGACAAAATGGTGAAAAAACCATGCGATGTTGATGCATCAAAGACTGAAATCAATAATGAACACGGTTCAGTTAAAGGTCCTGAAAAAAATAAAGATCCGACAGCTGATAGTTATGAAACAATTAATGTCAAAGGGCAACGAGAAAGTGACATATGGGTACACCACCCAGGTCCTGTAGTAGCACAAGCATGGGAGCAAAGAAAGGGGCATAATTGGGTCAGTAAAGCAGGCGCGATATATTAGATACTTTTCACAATGTAACAAGAGAAACACAAGGGCGGGAATTCGAACGCAGACCTATATTCTAATCGTACTACTGTATGTTGCTCTTTCTTTTCCTTTTTATTCATTTCTTTTCCTTTTGTCATATCTCTTATGTTGATGAAACAGCTTCATAAAACGATCCTTGTCTTAATGTCGCGGAGGAAGTTGATAGGTGTGTAAACACCCATCCTTTTACCACTTAATTCGGGCTAAAACGAGACCAAAACACGTATTTAATATCATTTGTTTGGAATTACGTGTGGTTTTTGTGTTTATTGTGTTTTCAGAGCTAACCGGATGAATATTAAAGAAAACATGGGATTGCACGGGTTTTATCAAGGAAAAAGACTCAAGACGAAGTCTATTGTCCAAGAGATGCAAAAGATTTGAAGTCAATGGGCCTATTTGAAGATTTATCGAAGAAAAGGACCAAAGATGGAAGATTTTCATATGTCGAAGAAATTCAAGTCTATTAAACGAAGAAATTAAAAGACGAGTTGAATTTAATCGTCGACAAATCCGAATCAGAATCGAAAACGTCAACTTTTCTGAAAAGACGAGAAGACAAGAAGAAAGGGAGAAAGCCCACTCACCAACCAATCACTAGGACTATATATAGTTTCTTCCTTCACACAATTAGGGAGCTAGCTTTCATTTTTCTTTTTCCCAGTTTCTTAGGATCGATTCATCACCAACACCATTAGGGTGTTTGGTGATTTTTAATTTCCTTTCAATCTTGTAAGTTTTAATCATTACTCTTGTTACTCTTACATTAATCTTTCAATCCAATCTTTCTATTCATCTTGTTCTTCATCATCTTTTTATTGCAAGTTCTTAAGTTTTTATTTGATTCAAGCTTGATCTTAAAAAGTTGTTGATTTAGTGTTTTTATTGGTGGGATTTATTACTTATGGTATTTAAATGATTTGTGTTTGATTTGGTAAAACCTTTCTGAGTATTTGAGTCGATTTGAATTAAAATTCGTTTCCACTGTTGTTTCGTCTGCTGCTATTCTTCATCTCCAGACTTTCCGAACAGAAGCAATATTCCGAATAGGCGAGTTTTTGTTTGCCTTATTCGGAATTTTGGATATTCCGAATAGGGCTGTTTGCATTTCCCTTATTCGGAATCTTTTATTCCGCATAGCATGATCTCCCATTTCCTTACTCGGAATATTTGATATATTCCGAATAGGACTTATTTTTCCGCATAGACTCGATTATTCCGAATAGCTATTTTTCCGCATAGGCCATGTTTTTCCGAATAGAGACATTTTTCCGAATAGGGTCAATATTTCGAATAGACTTGTTTTTCCGAGTAGGCAATTTTTCCGCATAGGATGTTTTTCCGCATAGATCTCCTTTTTCCGAATTGAACTTAAATTTCCGCATAGGAGATTTTATTCCGAGTTGCATTTTATTTCGAATAGAAGATTGTTTTCCGCATAGTGCTTGTTTTCCGAATAGGGTAATTTCTGTTTGGGTATTTTTCATTTACTGTTTGATTTAAATTTTAAGTCTAGCTTTACTTTTCAATAGAATACGAAACCAAATCCACTTTTTGTCACCAAGAACAAATCATTCCACTTAAAGCCGAGATCAATTCGAGAGGATTCCGAGAATTATTTTGAACCCAATGAAAAACATTGTATCAAATGGCGCCGCTGCCGGCTCTTCTCGTTAAGATCAAAAGTTTTTTTGTGAGAACTTGGATTTTGGGATCCTTTCCCAGTGAACGTTACTTTTTCATAAAAAAAATTTCAAAAATCCTAAAAAATATAAAATTTTCAAATATACAAAAAAATTTAAAAAAAAACATAAAAACCAAAAATATTTTTGCTTTGTTTTTCTTTGTTCGTCTTTCGCAGGTGTATGCGCACTCGATCCACGTCTTATCAAGAGCCCGAGCCTCTCGATCACTTAGACATGGCCGATATACCACCTCAAAACAACATGAACAATAACAACAACAATGAGCCCCTTCCGGATAATCGCCCGATGATTGAATTGCTGCAACCTCATGTAGATGGCAACACGGATCCAATTGTCATACCTCCAATTGCCGCCAACAACTTTGAGCTAAAATCAGGCTTTATCCAGATGGTCTCCGCTCAACCATTTTTGGGACGAACCATTGATGATCCACACGACCATATCAAGAGATTTTTGCAACTCACTAACACGGTCAAGTTCAATGGTGTTCCACAAGAGGTTATAAGGTTACAACTTTTTCCCTTTTCTTTAGAGGGACAAGCCCGACATTGGCTTGCTAAGGAACCGCCACAGAGTATTCTCTCGTGGACGGATTTGGAAACAAAGTTTATCAATTACTTTTTCCCACCCTCTCGTACTACCGCTTTGTGGAATGAAATCATAAATTTTGAACAAAAGTACGATGAGTCGTTCAGTGAATCTTGGGATCGTTTCAAAGATCTTTTAAGAAAATGCCCACAACATGGTTTCACCAAAGTACATCAAATTAATACTTTTTACAATGGTTTAAGCATGAGTGACCAAGGTTCACTGAACAGTGCCTCGGGGGGTAATCTATTGGCTAAGACTTCCAATGCTGCTTGGGACATCATTGAGAATAAATCTCGTGTGCAAACCAAGAGTGTTCGGACCAATGTCGCTAGTGCTAGCACTAATGACAGCGACAAGCGACTTGACAAAATCACCACGCTTCTTGAATCGCTTGTCACCCACACCGTCAGCAACAACAACAGCAACAACGCTAAAAACGCTCAAGTAAACGCTGTCAGCCAACCTTGTGAGATATGCGGTGGTCCTCACTCTTACACAACTTGTACCGCCACCCAAGACTACCATGCTGAGAATGTGAATGCGGCATATGGCACCTATCCTCAACCTGCTTATCAAGCTAGACCTCAAGGTGACCGTAACTTGCTTAGCTACCGCAGCAACAACTATCTTTCACCACCTGGTTTCCCTCCTACCTACTCAAACCAACAACAAAACCTTAATCGCCCTCCTCAACAACAACAACAACCTCGACAACCATACATCCCTCCTCACAAGCAGCAACAACCGCCTCAACGTAACAATCAAGTCTACCAACAACCTGCTTACCAACCACCTGCATACAATGCTCCTCCCAACCAAACCACCACTGCATTACACCAAGAGGTTGCAACCTACATGAGGACCAATGATGTGATTGTGGAAAATCTCCAACAGGAAGTGCGAAACTTGAAAGCAGACTTGGTCAAGCAAGGAAATGATTTAAGAGCCGACATGAGAAACACGTTGGATACCCAAACTAATGATCTGAGGAACATGATGGCTAGTTTCTTCAATGGTAATCAACCCTCTTCTTCGGGTAATCTTTCGAGTAACACCGTTGCGAATCGAAGAGGGGAGATGAAAGCAATCACCACTCGAAGTGGCAAAGGTACCAAGGAACCCGAGCTTCCTATACCTCCACCGGTGGTTGTGACTAAGGAGAACGAGTCACCTGCTCCTATTCCCCATCCTTCTCCTTCCCCAATTTCTCCACCTCTTCCTTCTACCCCTCCTCCACCCGTGGTTGTGAGTGATCCTATTCTCCCAAAGCCTTCCTCTTCCTCCAATATACCTTATCCATCTAGGTTGAGGAAAGAGAAGCAAAAGAGCAAGGATGATATTCAGGTTTCGAACTTCCTTAAAATGTTCAAACAATTGAATTTCAATATCTCCTTCGCTGAGGCTCTCGCTCACATGCCTAAATATGCGAAAATGTTTAAAGATCTTCTGAGCGACAAGGAAAAGCTCCTCGACATTGCCAACACCCAACTTAATGAGAATTGCTCTGCAGTGCTCTTAAGGAAATTGCCAACCAAGCTTGGTGATCCGGGTCGTTTCCTTATCCCTTGCAATTTCCCGGGAGTAGAGAATTGCATGGCCCTAGCCGATCTAGGTGCCAGTATTAATCTCATGCCTCTAAGTGTTTGGAAGCAATTATCTCTCCCAGAGCTAGTCCCCACCAAAATGACTTTGGAATTAGCTAACCGTACGGTTGCTTATCCAGTGGGGATAGCCAAAGACGTCATTGTAGGAGTCGACAAATTCACCTTCCCTGCTGATTTTGTTGTCGTCGACTACGAGATGGACCCCCGTGTGCCACTAATTGTTGGTCGTCTATTCTTGAGGACCGGTCGCACTCTCATTGATGTTGAAGCTGGTGAGCTTATTATGAGAGTGGGAGACGATAATGTAGTCTTCAACATGGGAAAGCTTTCTAAACAGCCTTATTCTTACGAGAGTGTTAATTGTATTGACGTTCTTGATGAGGCTTGTGAAGAACACTTCAAAGATGCTTGTAAAATTATTCCTACCTCTCTTCCCAATGTTGCGACCGTTTCCTCTATCGACTCATCACTATCTCTATTTGGAGAAAGTGATTTCCTTTGGAAAGATTTGGAAGCCACCATGGGAGATGTGCATTTAGACAATGACGATTCTACTACCAATTGGGATGAAGATCTCAGTTTCATTACTAATCTCCTCAAAGAAGACAATCCTTCCCCTCCATCTCCCACTGTCATTGCTATCGATACTCCGACTTCGAATACGCCTCCCGTCGACAATCCTCCGGATCTAGAACTTAAGGAGTTACCGCCCCATCTTGAGTATGTATTCCTCGAAGAAGAGAAGCAGTCGCCAGTCATCATTGCTAAGGATTTGAAGGATGAAGAGAAAGCCCGACTTGTCGCCGTGTTGAAAGATCATAAGAAGGCTATTGCTTGGAAGATTTCGGATATTCGTGGAATTGATCCTCACTTTTGCACACGCAAAATTCTCATGGAGGACGACTTTAAGCCCACAATTCAAAGCCAACGAAGGGTGAATCCAAAAATCCATGAAGTCATCAAAACAGAAGTTCTCAAACTTCTTGATGTGGGTATGATTTACCCTATTTCGGATTCACCTTGGGTTAGTCCGATCCATTGTGTGCCCAAGAAGGGCGGAATAACCGTTGTTCCCAATGAACACAACGAGTTAATTTCCACTCGTCTCGTTACTGGGTGGAGAGTTTGTATAGACTACCGCAAACTCAATGATGCCACGAGAAAGGATCATTTCCCTCTACCATTTATGGACCAAATGCTTGAACGTTTAGCGGGTAATGAATATTACTGCTTTCTTGATGGTTTCTCGGGTTATTTTCAAATACCCATCGATCCCCAAGATCAAGAGAAGACTACATTCACTTGTCCCTATGGCACTTTCGCTTACAAAAGAATGCCTTTTGGCTTATGTAATGCGCCCGGGACTTTCCAAAGGTGTATGTTAGCTATCTTCCATGACATGGTTGAACAAACCATGGAAGTCTTCATGGATGATTTTTCAGTCTTCGGGGATTCATTCTCTTCTTGCCTTGCCAATTTGGAACGTATGCTAAAGCGGTGCGAAGACACTCGCCTTGTTCTAAATTGGGAAAAATGCCATTTTATGGTAAAAGAAGGCATCGTGCTTGGACATAAGATCTCGAAAGCCAGTCTTGAAGTAGACCGTGCTAAAGTCGATGTTATCGCAAAGTTGCCTCCACCTTCCACCGTGAAGGGTGTGAGAAGTTTTCTGGGTCATGCAGGCTTCTATCGTCGATTCATCAAAGATTTTTCTCAAATCGCTCGCCCAATGACCCACCTCTTGGAAAAAGATACTCCTTTTATCTTTTCTAAAGAGTGTCTTGAAGCCTTCAACTCGCTTAAGGATAAGCTTACTAAGGCACCCGTCTTGGTTACCCCTAATTGGGAGCTTCCCTTCGAGTTGATGTGCGATGCTAGTGATTTTGCTATTGGAGCGGTTCTTGGACAAAGAGTGAACAAACACTTCCAACCGATCCATTACGCTAGCAAGACAATGACAGGGGCACAATTGCATTATACGACAACCGAAAAAGAGCTTTTAGCTGTTGTCTATGCTTTTGAAAAATTTCGCCCCTATCTTGTCCTTTCTACCACAATTGTGTACACCGATCATTCCGCGTTGAAGTACTTGTTGACAAAGCAAGATTCCAAACCAAGACTTCTTCGCTGGGTTTTGCTGCTCCAGGAATTTAAAATCGAAATTCGCGATAAAAAAGGAGCAGAAAACTTAGCCGCGGATCATCTCAGTAGACTTGAGGATCCTTACCAAGGGGATCATCCAAACAAAGAAATCAATGATTCTTTTCCCTTGGAGACCTTAATGTCTATAAACTCGAAGCCGAATAAAACCCCGTGGTTTGTAGACTTTGCAAACTACTTGGCGGGTGGAATTCTCAAGGAAGGGTTGACGTTCCAACAAAAGAAAAAGTTCTTCACCGACATCAAGACTTACTTTTGGGACGACCCTTACCTATTCAAACAATGTGCCGACCTGATTATCCGCCGATGTGTTGATGGACCGGCAGCTTCGGAAATCCTCGATGCTTGCCACAAAGGACCCACCGGTGGTCACTTTGGTCCCAACTACACCGCTAAAAAAGTGTTTGATTCGGGATTTTATTGGCCCACCATCTATCGTGACGCTCACGATATGGTTAAACGATGTGATGCTTGCCAGAAACAAGGCAAGATCACACATAAAGATGAGATGCCTCAGAATTTCATTCAAGAGTGTGAAATCTTTGATGTTTGGGGTATCGACTTTATGGGGCCATTCCCTTCTTCTAAAGGAAACAAATACATCCTTGTAGACGTTGACTACGTTTCAAAGTGGGTTGAAGCCAAAGCTTTACCCACTAATGACGCAAGGGTGGTTTGTAACTTTTTGAAAGCTCTATTCGCTAGATTCGGTGTGCCTCGCGCCATTATTAGTGATCGTGGGACTCATTTTTGCAATGACCAATTTGCTAGAGTCATGGCTAATTACGGTGTAAATCATCGTCTTTCCACAGCCTACCACCCACAAACTAATGGCCAGGCTGAAATATCCAACCGAGGACTGAAGCGAATTCTTGAAAGAACCGTGGGAGAGCATCGTGCCGCATGGGCTGATAAACTTGATGATGCTTTGTGGGCTTTCCGTACTGCTTACAAGACCCCTATCGGCTGTACGCCTTATCGTCTTGTGTACGGGAAAGCGTGCCACCTCCCCATTGAGTTGGAGCACAAGGCTTACTGGGCCTTGAAGTGGGCCAATTTTGATATCAACAAAGCCGGTGACCTACGCAAGATCCAACTCAATGAGCTGAATGAACTTCGGAATGAGGCTTATGAAAATTCTTTAATCTATAAGGAAAGGACTAAGCTCATTCACGACTCTAAGATTAAGAACCAAGAGTTCCATGTTGGAGACAAAGTCTTACTTTTTAACTCTCGGTTGAAAATCTTTTCGGGCAAGCTGAAATCTCGTTGGTCCGGCCCATTCACCATTGCCCAAATTTTTCCATATGGTACTCTCGAGCTCGCTCAACCTAATGGACCGAATTTTAAGGTGAATGGCCAACGAGTGAAATTGTACTTTGGTGAGGACACCTCTCACGAGGTGATTCCATCCCTCACCACGTTCCCCATGAACTAATTTTGGGTCGAGTCAGGCTCGTGACTCGGTTATCAAAAACAAGCGCTCCTCGGGAGGCAGCCCGAGTATCTATCCCTTTAACCCCCTAAGTGTAGGGGAGGACCTATTTTGGTCATTTGTGTTTGTGTGGTGATGTGATTACAGGGATAACTGCACTCTTGGAATCTTTGAAGAACCGTGCTCCCGTGTTATCCGAAATCCGGTTCTATCTCTCAACTATCGTGATTCAATTTTCTTCATACTCACATTTGAAATTGATCACTTTAGTCGTCTCTTCCTTAACTCGAGTTAACCAACGTGCACAATGTCATAAGTGTAGGGGAGATTTTTCCCACATGCTTAAAAATTGAGGACAATGTTTATCTTAAGTGTAGGGGGACTTCTATCGAAGTTTTAAGTGGACTTTTTCCATGAAAATGCCCTCATTTAACCAGAAAATCCTATTTTTCAACATTTTTCAAATTTTTTATTAACTTTGGCCATTTAGTCGTAATTTTTAAATTTTTATCGTTGCTTTCATATGTATATATTACACAATTAAGTAAAAAATATTAATAAAGTGGTGTAGCTAGTTTTGAAATCTTTGACATATTAGGCCCGTTGCGTTTATTTTGACTCAACCCGAATAGACTTATCCAAGTTTATTCTAGCTATTATCCTTAACCATGTAGACCTTAATTGGTTTATTAGGCTAAGCATCCACGAGTCTCATTACTTGAGATTTTAAATTGTGGAGGACGAGAAATGATAGAGTCAATTATAAGTCGGTATTCCTGCACAAGCTCACTTGGTGTAATTATTTGCCTTTTCTCCCGTCACTTGCTAATAACTTATCTGCAATAAGTAAGGTCGTACGATTTGAAAAGTTACTTAGCTTCTAGCCCAAGATCGTTTAAAAGTTGCTCGGTAATGATAAGAGTTCATAGCCAAGGCATAACTTATGAAGCGAGGCGCGAAGATTGGCGAGTCCGAAAAGGCCCTAACAAGGCATGAGGATTCAATTTTATTGCTGAAGATCCAAAGTGATGTGAAAAGCATTATTCCCAAAATCAATATGAAGGATCAAGACTCACGACGAAAAGCAATCAACTCCCAATAAGATCATGGAGAAGTCTATCCGAAAAGACCCTAACAAGGTATGAGGATAAATAGATCCAAGTCTGAAAAAGAGGCGGATCGTTGTATCTCAAAATCCCAAATAGAGATTGAAGAAATAATCATGAAGTCGTGGTCAACAAAGTTGGAGTACCCCTCAAAAGTCTCCAAGTGAAGAAACTCTATTACGATGAGAAGACCATTATCTCAAGCACGTCTCTCAAGATATGAAGTATGAAGTACATGCCAAATATCGGCCCGAGAAAGGTCTCAAATCGCGAACCAAGTTATGCCAAGATATGAACTTTTTGATATCCCGAGAAGCAGTTTTAAGAGATTTTGTCCTTTAGCTAACTATTGATCAAATCGTCCTACTTTGCTTTCAGCCTAATAAACTATCGAAATAAGTCCAAAAATGCATCTTCATGATCATTCTAAGACAAAAGTAAAATATAAGAGATACACCTAGGAATAAGGGAGTTTAAGCATTTAATTAAACCATGTGTGCAAGTGTTTGAATTGCTAACTTATAATAACAATGATCTCGTTTTTAAGCTTAGTTTGGGGAAAGTGAAACTTGAGGGGGATAAATCTTCGCAGCACCAAAGCCCTAATGTAAGTCATTGATTTCTTTGCAAGTTATTTCCATCCTTTTGTTTATTTTAAAGTTTTAATTTCTCTTAGTACTTTAATGTTTGTTAAGTAGTATGTTAATAAGGCCAAGGTTGATTGATTATGAGAAAAGTGTAAATTTGCTTTATCACTAAGCATTGCATGAGGGCATGGCAATGGTTAAGTGTAGGGGATTTGATAGGTGTGTAAACACCCATCCTTTTACCACTTAATTCGGGCTAAAACGAGACCAAAACACGTATTTAATATCATTTGTTTGGAATTATGTGTGGTTTTTGTGTTTATTGTGTTTTCAGAGCTAACCGAATGAATATTAAAGAAAACATGGGATTGCACGGGTTTTATCAAGGAAAACGACTCAAGACGAAGTCTATTGTCCAAGAGATGCAAAAGATTTGAAGTCAATGGGCCTATTTGAAGATTTATCGAAGAAAAGGACCAAAGATGGAAGATTTTCATATGTCGAAGAAATTCAAGTCTATTAAACGAAGAAATTAAAAGACGAGTTGAATTTAATCGTCGACAAATCCCGAATCAGAATCGAAAATGTCAACTTTTCTGAAAAGACGAGAAGATAAGAAGAAAGGGAGAAAGCCCACTCACCAACCAACCACTAGGACTATATATAGTTTCTTCCTTCACACAATTAGGGAGCTAGCTTTCATTTTTCTTTTTCCCAGTTTCTTAGGATCGATTCATCACCAACACCATTAGGGTGTTTGGTGATTTTTAATTTCCTTTCAATCTTGTAAGTTTTAATCATTACTCTTGTTACTCTTACATTAATCTTTCAATCCAATCTTTCTATTCATCTTGTTCTTCATCATCTTTTTATTGCAAGTTCTTAAGTTTTTATTTGATTCAAGCTTGATCTTAAAAAGTTGTTGATTTAGTGTTTTTATTGGTGGGATTTATTACTTATGGTATTTAAATGATTTGTGTTTGATTTGGTAAAACCTTTCTGAGTATTTGAGTCGATTTGAATTAAAATTCGTTTCCACTGTTGTTTCGTCTGCTGCTGTTCTTCATCTCCAGACTTTCCGAACAGAATCAATATTCCGAATAGGCGAGTTTCTGTTTGCCTTATTCGGAATTTTGGGTATTCCGAATAGGGCTGTTTGCATTTCCCTTATTCGGAATCTTTTATTCCGCATAGCATGATCTCCCATTTCCTTACTCGGAATATTTGATATATTCCGAATAGGACTTATTTTTCCGCATAGACTCGATTATTCCGAATAGCTATTTTTCCGCATAGGCCATGTTTTTCCGAATAGAGACATTTTTCCGAATAGGGTCAATATTCCGAATAGACTTGTTTTTCCGAGTAGACAATTTTTCCGCATAGGATGTTTTTCCGCATAGATCTCCTTTTTCCGAATTGAACTTAAATTTCCGCATAGGAGATTTTATTCCGAGTTGCATTTTATTCCGAATAGAAGATTGTTTTCCGCATAGTGCTTGTTTTCCGAATAGGGTAATTTCTGTTTGGGTATTTTTCATTTACTGTTTGATTTAAATTTTAAGTCTAGCTTTACTTTTCAATAGAATACGAAACCAAATCCACTTTTTGTCACCAAGAACAAATCATTCCACTTAAAGCCGAGATCAATTCGAGAGGATTCCGAGAATTATTTTGAACCCAATGAAAAACATTGTATCAGAAGTTCACAAGTTAATCTTTTCGATGAGTCATACATGCTTTATAGGCTATTTTTATTTCTTGATATAGATGGCATGGGTGAATATCTATTTACATTAGATATCACATGTGAACTGTAAAAATAAGCCATTATTTGTTGCCACTTGCATTTATCTTTGTTAGAGTGTCGGGTTTCTGTGATTGAGGCACTGTGATTCTATCATCTTGATTGCAGTATGCTAACATCATCTTAAAAAACAAGCATACAATAATACAACCTCTGTTTGTTTCTAGTAAGTGGGTCTCTGCAAATAGACATAGGAAAGTCCCATTTAAGATGAATTTCTGTTAGATCCCAAATCGAATGATTCATATCTCTTTATTAAGTTAATATTCCCAGTTTTTACGTACAAAGTCCTACAATAGCAGGAGGTTTTATAAGATTTTGCTTTTCTATGCAAACTTAAAATCATGTAGAAATGTTCGCTAAGATTTTTTTCGAAAGAGTTAGGTTTCTTTAAAATCCTTTTATTGAGAGAAATTGTGTAGATACCGAAGATGGGTGGCACACTCAGTGGGTAGATTAATCGTCCAAATTGATTCAGGTCAAATTGTGATATAGTGTTTTACTGAAAACCAAGTGCTAGAGAAACCGAGATCGTGATTACTGCCAAGAACCTTTATACTGTTTGATTCAACATATTTGAGGATAAAAAGCTCACTAATCACTTTGCTGATAAGTGGAAGCTATTAAAGGGTGAAAATAGTTAAAAAAAATTCTGCTTTTACAAAAAATGATGGTCTAGGGCTGTTGGGTCGAACCACAACAAATTTGGCTACCATGAAATAAGCTTTTTTAGACTTGATTCAACCTTTTTTTAGTCTTAGTTCAACCTTTTAAATCAGTCCTAGCTTTTAAATTACATTTACTTATGTACTTGTGTCGCAAACTTGCAGGTCAAGGAAAATAGGAAAATTTGACATAATGAAACTGACGTTTGTACGGATTGACTGTGAGAGCTCTTGAGAGACCATTGTGAAGACTCTAAGAATGTAGACCAGAATTTCTCTATCGGTATTGTACATTTGCAGCGTGGGAAACTAACCAAGCCTAGCGTCTAACTTGCACCTGCCTTTTCCCTTGTGTTATGTCAGTATCGAAACTTACTGAGTTACTATGGTAGATAGACCAGTTGTTGTAGACAGTCTTTGGAAAGCAGTTGCAGCAATTTTATAAGGTTTTAAGCGATGCACCAACTGGGACAATTACGGTAGGTACAATGAACCTATGTAGATACATTTTTCCCTAAGAATAGTCATTTACTTCTTATTCCTTTTTTCTGCGCACAATTCTATATAGGATGTTTTAGAAACGAGGCCTACCCCACTCCCACACAATAGTTCCTCAAAAAATTTCAATAAAAGAGTCCTATCATAAAGCAACGGATCTTTTTATTAGCTTCTCCAATATCAATATACTACATAGTTGTTCTATGATATATTATGTAGAGCTGACACAAAACAATTTCTACCCCTAATGCCATTAAGGGGGAATGACATGTATCCATAATCAAATGTCGCATGTAAAGAGGTTTTTCACATATTACGTGTGTCTTCGTTCATTACTATTTTCTCCAACAATAATAGTTATGTATTTTTTCCTGTTATGATTATGACTATAAGTGGAAAAAAAATCGGTTTCTAAACCGATAAAAAAAATCAGAAACTGGTGTTTTTAAAACCAGTTTCCCTCAAACTGATTCGGAAATTTGCAACCGTATAATAAACTTGTCCGAAACGGTTTAAAAATCGGTTAAAACCGAACCGATTCGATTAAAAACCGATTAGAATTTAGCCAAAAACCAGTTTCAAACTGATTCGGTTTAAGTAAAACCACTTTGTTGAGTCAAATCGGTCCGGTTTAATCTTATATATTTTGATATGGACATTTTTTTGACACTTTTTAAAAAATGATGCGGTACTTTTTTTCCATTAATTATTATTGATGGGGTAAACGGGCGCACATGTCAGACACTAAATAGGCTTAATGAACGCACATATAAAATACTAATTAGGCTACTCGACGGATCTTTTATATTTAATTTTTTATCTTCAGCTTTCAAACAAGTATTATTATTTTTTATTTCTACGCTTTTATATATTTTTTCCCCGTTTTACAAAAAAAAATGTTTAATTAAATTTTTAAACATATTTTCATACTTATTTAATTGAAAAATATAAAAAATATATTTCAAATTAAAAATTTACAAAAAGTTGTCTTATTAACTTTTCTGACATAAAATTGAACAAAACACTTTTTGCTAAAAAAATGATCAAAAATTTTTCAAAGAATTATCTTAATTTTTAAAAATAAATTAACAAAAAAGAATCGCAGAAAATACTCAAATACTATTCTTTGACAAAAAAACTTTAATACGTTTTTCACAACATAGTTACATCTAAGCAGCCACTTAAACTCTTAAAATAAACAAAAGTTACCATATAGATTAGTCGTGAACGATCTGTTACAAACAATGACTATTAGAATCGTCATTTTGCGTAAAAACATTAACCATTATCATTAACAAACAAAATGATATAACACAAACTGTCATATAATATGACAGATAAGATTAACAGTAATAGCATGAGTTGCAACTTTTATAAGTTCATTAACAACAACGACTTTGACTTTCTGATGTTGCTAAAAATAGTTGCGCCTACATCTATTTATATAAGGTTTTGTAGGGACAAGGTATTAGATTCTTTTATGTGTCACTAGCTTTAATATAATCTATTTTCTATCATGTTATTAATCTTTCTTACATGCGCTTTCACATGTAAAGTTGAAAGCTTCGGTTCTCCTGGGCTCACTCATGCTCTTTATCATAGTTTGTTATATCTTGAGAAAGTTAAGCCACATATGCATATCTTGGTTATTTGGTACGTTTGTTTTGTGCATTATTATTACTATTTTTATCTTTCCAATTGAGTGGTTGTAAAAAGACATAACTTTTGCTACTTTTCTTATTTTCACGTTTGTTGTTGTTTTATTGATTAATACCGTCTTCAAGTATAGCCATGGACGGAACCAGGGTGGGTCCCGGGGGGTCCCGGGACACCCATGGATTTTTGTTACGTAATGTTAAATTTGTTAAAAAAAACTTTGATTTTTGTTAAATTTGTGTTTAATGCACCTG
>JANFOE010000022.1:0-22500 GCA_025667525.1 Glebionis coronaria | reverse complement strand
TGACTTCTACACCGAGGAGGCTGGAACTGACTATGAACTTCATACTTGACAACTAACTTTTACATAAGTCAACTTCTTAGAACAAAAGATTGCAAATATAACCTATCATTGGTTGTTGCGATGGTCGAGTCTTCATCTTGCTTTTTTTTGCAGCAGCAGCAATGGAAGCCATGTAAGCTTCTTGTGCCTCTTCCATTATGCTTGTTTCCAACTCATCCATATCATCCCGCATTTTACACATCAAATTAGAGAAATTACAGATATGACAATTCAGCAGATGTGTCAATGTTTTATGTACGACTATAATTCATAATTCAATAAACTGAGACTCAAACTAAGGTGCTGTTTATTTTTTAAGAGGCTTTAAATCTGAATCTGAAGTCTAAAAGTTTGAATTTGAATCTGATAAAAGTGTTTGTTTTTTAAGTCCGAATAAGTTAAATAATTAATATTGTTTACAATGTGAATATAAAACACTTTTATTCTAGTGAAAAATAAAGATGTATGTTTCGGAAGAGTTGTTTTGAAGGTTTTTTTAGAGTTGTTAGCTTTTTTGTTAAAAAATAATCTAATAGGTATATATATCTATATATATATATGTATATATATATATATATATATATATATATATATATATATATATATATATATATATATATATATATATATATATATATATATATATATATATATATATATATATATATATATATATATATATATATATATATATATATATATATGTGTGTGTGTGTGTGTGTGTGTGTGTGTGTGTGTGTGTGTGTAATTTAATATTTAGTATTTTTGTTATAGTTTTCGCTAAAGTATACACATGGACAGCTAGTGAATATTCTTGATATTAACACTTTATCCTTAGTAACCGAAGACTCAAGTACTAAGCTCAGCTTTTTAGAACATGAGACTTGGCCAAGATAAGCTTCACAAACTCATCGTTCAGGTCGGACCAAACTTTAATTCACAATAAACACATATACACATTCTTAATTGATTAAATAAGAAAAAAAATGCTACATGCTGATAATGAATAAAGTCACATAACAGTTAAAAGAGTATTATTACACCACAAATGTTTCCAACATATGATAATATATGGACTCCAAACTTGTTGACTTATACACCGAGGAGGCTGGAACTGACTATGAACTTCATACTTGACAACTAACTTTTACATAAGTCAACTTCTTAGAACAAAAGATTGCAAATATAACCTATCATTGGTTGTTGCGATGGTCGAGTCTTCATCTTGCTTTTTTTTGCAGCAGCAGCAATGGAAGCCATGTAAGCTTCTTGTACCTCTTCCATTATGCTTGTTTCCAACTCATCCATATCATCCCGCATTTTACACATCAAATTAGAGAAATTACAGATATGACAATTCAGCAAAAAAACAGATGTGTCAATGTTTTATGTATGACTATAATTCATAATTCAATAAACTGAGACTCAAACTAAGGTGCTGTTTATTTTTTTAAGAGGCTTTAAATCTGAATCTGAAGTCTAAAAGTTTGAATTTGAATCTGATAAAAGTGTTTGTTTTTTTAAGTCCGAATAAGTTAAATAATTAATATTATTTGCAATGTGAATATAAAACACTTTTATTCTAGTGAAAAATAAAGATGTATGTTTCGGAAGAGTTGTTTTGAAGGCTTTTTTAGAGTTGTTAGCTTTTTTGTTAAAAAAATAATCTAATAGGTGTGTTTGGCATAATAATTTTTTGGACTTGTTAGTTTTTTTATTTTAACAAGTAGTTATTAAACAAAAAACTTATTCATAAACCTTTTTAAATTGTCAAAAGCTGTTAAAGCTATAAATTACTGATATACCTTCAAACTATATTATAATTTACTTAAATATGTCATTTTATGTCATTTTACATCTTAATTTTATTTTACAGTCAACAACTAATATACCAAACACTTTTATTAAAAAATACAGCTTATAGCTCATGTTAACAGGTTTTTAATAAACAGTTTACAACTTACAGCTTATAGTTAACAATTTACAACTTACAATTAATAGCTTACAGTTAGTTTTTTCAAACATAGCAGTAAATTATTGATGGTTGTATTGTGTATCTTGTTTCACAAACAAACAAAAAGAATCAATATATTAATCACAACTATATATTATTTTCTCCAACTTTTATACTCTCCAAATAAAACCTATTTTTTCTGCAACATATTCATCATTGCAAAGCAACTTTTGATATTATCCTATCGTCTTCAGCAACAAACTTTATCCAACATCATAACTCTAAAAATCTAACTTTTATTTTATTATAATCTAATATTTATTTTATTAGAATTTAATATTTATTTTATATGCATTAGAAACCCCTTTTTAACGTATCACAATTGAAGATGTATTAAAACCAAACCTTGAATCGGAGTATGTAGCAAGCCAACAACGGCATGATGGCCAGTGGATACATGGTTATCGGATGTGAAGTTTGGCCGCTAGAGATTTGGATAGAGTGTTTGTTTTTTTATTATTTATGATAGGAAATAAGATTCCTTTTAATGGCTGAATTAATTAGAATTTTTATTGTCTGATGAGAGTGTCTGAAAAAAGGAAAGAAAACAAACACTCGTTTCACCAAAAAAAGTTTGACCGAATTAGATATAAAGCCCAGAGTAAATTGCATAAA
This sequence comes from Glebionis coronaria, assembly GCA_025667525.1. NCBI lineage: Eukaryota > Viridiplantae > Streptophyta > Magnoliopsida > Asterales > Asteraceae > Glebionis > Glebionis coronaria. Next base: position 19,832 of record JANFOE010000022.1, on the reverse strand, counting down.
TCGTCCCTAAAATTTGGCCAAAATACATGTTGTCCTAAAGGTTACGAAAGTGCAAGAATCATCCCTATTTGGAAATTTTAATGTAAGTATCGTCCTTATAGGGAAAATTCTTGGGACGAAACACGCAAAATGGCCAAAATATTTGGGACGAAACATACAAGATAACAAAACTTCAAGGATGGAAATTTGCAAAATAATTTGATTTTGGGATCATATCAGCACTTTTAAAATATTTGGGACAAAACCTACAAAATGTCCAAACTTTAGGAACGATAAATGCAATTCTCTCTAAAGCCCATTTAGACTTTTTAAGAAAAAGTCAAAAAAACAAACACTACCTTAACTCTTGCTTATGTACATGTCTCCTACACATATTAACATATAATTGTATTTTGCGTCTTTGAGGTGTTGTAAGTGCATATATCTATGCATTTGTAATTGCAAGGTCAGAAATGACTTGTGTTGTTTGGTGCAGTTCGGGAGTCCCATTCAGTCGATGTTGGCATTCTCATGTTCCTGTTTACAACAACAAAAAGCGGTTACTCCCCTTTAGCTCAAATAACTCGAGTATTGGCCACTATTGATAGCTTAGGACTCCCATGCCTATTAGTAAATCCTTGGAATCTAATTAAACGTATCATGGGTATAAATTCTTTTTCACGCAAGCATGATGCATCTGGATTGCAGTTATGTAGTTAGGACTTAGGATGTACGTGCAGAAAAGTACTCGCACTCCCTATAATCTGGCCTGACTTGCCATCACTATTTTTACATTTCTTAACCATAGACCAAATAATATGGAAATGACCGGAATGTAGATTCATATCGTACATTCGACCAGGAATAAAAACTTTTTCCATTAGATTCATATTACATCTATCGTACTTACGATCAGGAATAAAAATTTATCCATGTGGCGGTAAAGCTGAAGCATAAATATCGATTTTAGCCTATAACATCTTAAAATGAAATCATATCTTTATACCCGCTTTCTGGTCTGAATAAGTAGACACCCAACCAGAACCTTGACTTCTACTTTCTTCCCATTTCTTAACCACTGGGACCAGGGAATCTACTTCTGCCATGGATTGTTAGAAAGTTAAGTCATATTGATATCCTGCAAACATGGTACCCTCTTTTCCATGTCGTTGAAGGTTACTTTTGGTTAGAGCAAGAAGATGTGAACCTTGCAATCCATAAATGTATGATTAAATCCTAAATGAAGTTGCTTAGCCAAATTTTGCAATATAAAATATGTCGTTTACATGTTGTCCCCATTTGAACACTTTAAGAAAGTTAGCTAAATAAAAAAAAGTCTATATGGCCGTTCTCACATTGCGATTCCAAAAAACAGAACATTATGAAATGAAGGTAAAAGCCAAATCTTTCGGATGACAATATAGGTGTAAATTATGTTTATGTCAGTATGTAGATAGATGTACCTTCATCCAAAAATAAGACTCATAGCATAGTCTTTTTGTTCTTATTTTTTGTGCGAATATAACATAATCGCATATGGCTATACTGTTAAAATTTGGTTTGACACACAAAATATTCATTGTACAAAACCAATAGAAACCTAGATTTTCCATATACAACTAACAGATAGGTGGTTGACTGTAAAACCCGCATGCTTTTACCATGAATAGTGCCCTTAAGATCGTACGTTCTAGATTAAAACTTACCTCATGTAGTATTGATCACATTCATGTGCTAATAATCAAGCAAGTGCATACGTGTATGTCATGACAAGTATCGATTACGTACGAACCCATGATAAACAGTTAATAATATATCACGTGAACATAATTAAATCATGAACACCATTTAAAATACTAATTATAATAATTACGTAAATACTCAGAATATATTCACGAGCGTGGAGTTTACGATAAACGACACGTTAAAAGAAACAGAAACACGTTAAACACGAGCACGTTTAACCACGAACGAACACGAAACATCGGGGCACGAGAAAGGTACGGGTACCCCATGTGGGGCCCCCATACCCACGGCACAAACCAAGAAATGGGCTTAGCCCATGGACTTTACAAGTTAAGGGGGGGTAAAAGTAAAAACATGTTTTCATTTTCATTTTCAAGAAATAAACATAAAAACCCTAAAAAGAGTTTTCTCCTCTCCTTTTTCTCCTCCTTGTGCCGCCACCTAAACACCACCACTAGAGGGTGTTTGTTTGATTTTGATCTTAAAAACAAGTGTTAGAATACGTGTTTGTTCATCCTTTTTCCAAGCTACATAGTGGTATACCTTTCTAACCCTTCTTTTTAATTCTTTTTAATTCTTTTAATCTTTGATTATTTTCATGAACATGTTATGATTTTTCTTATGAAAACAAGGTAATTAATCATTGATCTAACATGTTTTGGTATAAATTAAAATCAAAGAATGGTTTATAAGGGTGTTTGTTTTTGGCCGCCTAGCAAACAAACCCGAGGGGGGGTTTGGTTTGCTATGGCCGCCACCACCAAGACCACAATTGGTCTTGGTTGGCTCATGTGGGACCCACGGCAGCAAGGGGACACGTGTGCCCCGGGTTTGGCCCGGGGTACGGTGTCGAATTCATACCCGATTCATGGTTCGTTGGTTAAAATCATGATCTATGTTACATGTAATTTTTATGAATCATGAACTTAGGATATAATTAATTAATAACATGAAATATTAATTAAATCATGACTTAGGTTATTTTAATTATTAGTTTATCATGACATTAATTTAACCTAAGTATTTTATGTTATAAGTTATAATTAATTAATTATTAAAACATGCCTATAATTAATTAATTTAGACATGACTTAGGTTATATTATTATTAATAATAATACACATTTTAACCTAAGTATTTTTCATTTCATTTTAATTATACATGTTACACTTTAATTAAAATGCTTAACCTATAGTTTAATTAAAATACATGAAATAATAATTAAACTATACACTATATCATATGACTTAAGAAATAAGCTTATAACACTTAGACTTATATGTTAGCTTATGAAATCAGCTTAATTCTAATTATGGAAACTTCTATTTATAGAAACTTAATTAAATAAGGCAACTAATCTAATTATGGAAACCTTCTATATATGGAAATCAATCTATTTCAGGCAGCTAATCTAATTATGGAAACCTTCTATATATGGAAACTTATTTAATTAAGGTAGCTGATCTATTTTTGGAAACTTTCTATTTTTAGAAACTAATCTATTTTAAGCAGTAAATTCTATTTTAGGAAACTTTCTATTTTTGGAAACTTTCTATTTTTGGAAACTTTCTATTTTTGAAAACTTTCTATTTTTGGAAACTTTCTATTTTTGGTAACTTTCTATTTTTGGAAACTTTCTATTTTTGGAAACTTTCTATTTTTGGAAACTTTCTATTTTTGGAAACCTGCTATTTTTGGAAAGTTACTTATTATTATACCGTAAGTATATTAATACATGAAACACCAGTTATACTTAATCAGATTAACCAGAATACAAGATAAACACAGTTTAAGGCTTTAAACAGTGAACCAGGACCTAAAACATACCAAATCAGCTAAGATGAGACACAAAACCCAGTACGTAATCAGTGAATCGATACTTATACACGTGTGTATTCATGTAGCGTTAGTGATCCAGAAGTAGGAGTCTTTCTTCCGTTCATTTCACTGGACTTGAGGTACGGATTCCCGTCCTTTCAGTATGGACATTCTTTCCTTATTAGGATTTCCCCGTATGCAGCCAACTGTTTTCCCCAGCATTTGTTTTATTGTTTGAACTGCTTATGTTAATTTAGCATAAATTATAGCCATATACAAGCATGACCAGTTTCACCTAGTTATGGAGGTACCATAACCATAGCATTGGAGGCACCGATGTTATGACTTCCCCACGGCGGAGTGATTGCTCGTGGCGTCCTTTTTCAGTTTTGGCCATATTATTATATCAGGTGGGGCGTATGGGTGCATCCTAGTTACATGTTTTATTCAGTTTATCATGGTGAATGTGGTGTGTGCCTTGCACCCTTCACAAGGAGCTGATCCCTCCTACCCAAATCAGTATATTGATTAGAGGCATCCCCTCTAATCAGCATGATGAGGTCACCCCTCCAAGTATTCATGCACGTGACCTTTTCATGACCTATATGGGCTATGGTATATATATATGTTAAAACAGTTTTCACAGGTTAAACATAAGGCTTTTCAAACTATAAAACCAGTTTTCATGATACTTAACCAGTTTACTCAGTACTTAGTCTTCCGCTGTTATATGTTACATGCTTATCCTATTTCATGCTATATTGTACATCCGTGCACTGAGCGTCTTGCTCAGCCGTTTTCCTTTTCATGTTCCCAAAACGGCAGGTACTCAGGGACGCTCGTAGATCTCAAACGTAGGTGCATATGGACTGGAAGCTTTACTGTCTTTCTTTACTTTATGCATTTCCTTTACTTTGATACAGTTGCTTTGGACATTGTTTCGTCCTTCCTTTTACAGTATTTATGTTTGTGTGTGATGAGCTTTACTTTGGGATACCGATGTTTGATTCCGGTATTTCCTTTTATGGTTGAATAATGCTTAGACATTTATCCTTGTATGCTTTGATGACACGCCATGATATGCGTAATATTCCATTTCCAAAATGGGGTGTTACAATTATGGTATCAGAGCCAAGGCTTCGACCTGTAGGCTCTCAATTATGACCTGTGATTAGTGGGTAGTCACTACGGTCTTCCTAGAACTGACAGTTGTTTTCATGCATTCATCATTTTTAAGCATACATATACATGTCATTGTTACAGGGTTTTTGACTAAGTAATGGTTGGTACAGGACTGGCCCTATTTAGTCGCATGTGTTTTACCGAAACTTTTAGATTTGGGACCGACCCATAGGCGTCCCCTCGATATGTCTTTTATTTTGAGTGAACTGACCGGAGGCGTTCACTCTCGAGCATCAAAGTTTTCATAAAACTGCATCATGCATTCGTACAAAGATTTTCTTGCATAAAATTTTTCTCGTGAAATTTTTGGCATAAAATTTTTTTTATTTTATGTTGAACTGTTAATCATATGTTTTACGTTATACTGTCAGATGGCAAACACAGACAAACTCTGGGAGTTATTTGAAAACATGGAGGCAGAAAGGCAAGACGCCGTTCTTCATGAAGACGAATATCCTCCCCCACCTATCATTTTTCCCATGGAAGGAAGTAATCGACTCATGAGGGAATACTACGCCATGAGACAGAGACCCGACGAGAATTGTGGTCAGTTCATGCAGAGGTTCCTTGGGTACACAGCTGTCCTAAGGGCATCCGCAGGCACCACTGAAGAACAAGCACTACATTTTCGTTGGGGCCTTAACCCAAGGATTGCTAATAATTTATCAGATGCCCCGTTGGATACTGTGGCACAAGTAGCTTACGCAGCAAGGAAGCTTGAGATGTTGCAGGAACGTGATGTGTTCGGGGAAGCAGAAAGACCCGACAAGAGGTAAAACATTTCATGTTCTAGCGTTAACCAGACCGCATCCTATCGTTATATGTTCTATAATCATCTCTTAAACTGTATCTTCCAGGCAGAAAACTGGGGACCGGTCTCAGCCGGCTACTCAGCAGCAGCCCAATCAGCCCAAAGGAAACGGTCACTCTAACGACCGTTCTGTTGTGGAAAGGCGCAGCGGTAATGACAATTACCGTAACAATGCGGGACAGTCCAACAACAGCAGGTCCTACTATTTACGCATCTTCTTATGATTTCATGTTATACTTCCCATGCTGACACTATATTAATCTCTACCAGGAACCACGGTAACGGAAGGGACCAGAACCACAGGGGTTCTCAGCCCAACCGTTCAGCTAACACTGGTAAACATCTTATGACGCTTACGTCCTATACTCGTGCATATACTTTATTCTTAACACGTATTGTCATCAGCAGGCCCTCAGCAAGCAAGGACTCCTGCTGGAGGATTCACTCATCCTCTTTGCAGCACCTGCCATCGCAGACACCCTGGCCCATGTCGTCGTGACTCCGACGCGTGCTACAAGTGCGGCCTCCCTGGCCATCGTATGAGAGATTGCCGTAAGGGTGAAATGGAGGGTACTTCGGGTCATGCTGATACTAAACCGCCTCCTACCACTGGGCGTGTCTACACGACATCGCGCGATCAGGCAAACAAATCTACAGGTACCATTACTGGAATTTTGTATATGTACGGCCAGGCTGCATGTGTTCTTTTCGACACGGGTGCCACTCATTCAGTTGTTTCCACTACTTATGCTAAAAACATCAGGACACTTCCCTTGCCATTAGAAACTAAGCTTACCATTTCCACGCCTCTGAGGGACTCTGTATTAATAACTCATGTATACAAGAGTCTTCCTCTAGAGTTTGACGATAAAGTTCGTGCAGTAGATGCACTTCCCCTAGACATGATTGAGTTCGATATGATTCTCGGCATGGATTGGCTATCCAAGCACCATGCTACTATAGACTGCCACTCATATCGAGTGATCTTCGGCGACATTAATGCACCAGAGTACATCCATAACGGGTTCATACCCGGACGGTCTGTACAAGTCATATCTACCTTGCAAGCACGTGCATTACTGTCACATGGCTGCGAAGGTTATCTCGCTACTGTTCATGACATGGATGCTGAATCCCCATCGATTCAGGATCAACCAGTAGTTTCGGAATTTCAAGATGTCTTCCCAGATGAACTTCCAGGCATACCACCTGCAAGAGAAGTGGAGTTCAACATCGACCTTGTTCCAGGAGCTGAGCCAATCTCTAAGGCTCCGTATCGTATGGCTCCCATAGAGTTAAAAGAACTGAAGGACCAACTGCAGGAACTTCTTGAACGAGGGTTCATTAGACCAAGCGCATCTCCATGGGGCGCACCGGTCTTGTTCGTTAAGAAGAAGGACGGCAGCATGCGACTTTGCATTGACTACCGTGAACTTAATAAGATTACCATCCGCAACAGATATCCACTGCCACGTATAGACGATCTGTTTGACCAACTTCAAGGAGCCAAACACTTCTCAAAGATCGATCTAAGGTCAGGCTACCATCAGCTAAGGGTTAAAGAGCAGGATATTGCCAAGACTGCTTTTCGTACCCGCTATGGCCATTATGAGTTTGTAGTCATGCCATTCGGCCTGACTAACGCTCCAGCAGTATTCATGGATCTGATGAACAGAATCTTCCATGAATTTCTTGATAAATTCGTCATTGTATTCATCGATGACATCTTGATATTCTCAAAGTCCACAGAGGAACACGAAGATCATCTCCGTACTGTACTACAGATTCTTCGTCAGAAGCAGCTGTATGCGAAATTCTCAAAGTGTGAGTTCTGGTTAAACAAGGTGGCATTCTTAGGTCACATTGTATCAGCAGAAGGGATCACTATGGACCCAGCGAAGGTTGAGGCTATCACTAAATGGCCAAGACCAACATCAGCGACAGAAGTCCGCAGTTTCTTAGGCTTAGCTGGATATTATCGAAGATTCGTGGAGAACTTTTCTCGGCTGGCATTGCCTCTCACCAAACTGATGCGAAAAGGAGAGAAATTCGTCTGGACGGAAGATCGAGAGAAGAGCTTCGGAGACCTAAAGCAGAAGCTAGTATCTGCACCTTATCTTACTCTCCCATCTGGTACAGGTGGATTTCAGATCTATAGCGATGCATCGGGGAAGGGACTGGGCTGTGTTCTCATGCAACATGGGAAAGTGATCGCGTATGCTTCACGGCAGCTTAAGCCCTATGAAGAAAACTACCCTACACATGACCTGGAACTTGCTGCAGTGGTGTTCGCATTGAAGATATGGAGGCATTACTTATACGGAGAATCATGCGACATTTTCACAGATCACAAGAGCTTGAAGTATATCTTCACACAGCGAGAATTGAACATGAGACAAAGGAGATGGTTGGAACTGTTGAAGGATTATGATATTAACCTACAGTATCATCCCGGGAAAGCTAATGTAGTAGCAGATGCACTTAGCAGGAAGTCCGGAATGATAAACGGCATTGAGATCGAGGAACAAAACATAAGAGACTTGGAGCGGCTAGACATCGAAATCATGGTACGTGGGCAGCATGGATACTGGGCGAATCTTAGAGTAGAACCTGAGTTACTGACTAGGATTAAGGAAGCGCAGAAGGATGATGGAGAGATTTGGGCGATAATTCAGAATTTGGAGAAGAAGACAGAATTCAGAATGGACGCAGACGGTATCGTTTGGCAGGGCACGAGACTTTGTGTTCCTGACAATCCAGAACTCCGGGAAGCATTGTTAGCTGAAGCTCACAGCTCCCCATTTTCTATACATCCTGGGTCGACAAAAATGTACCATGACATCAGACAGCACTTTTGGTGGAGTGGTATGAAACAGGATGTAGCCACGCATGTCTCCAAATGTCTTACCTGCCAGCAGGTTAAGATTGAACATCAGCGATCTGGCGGTCTCCTTCAACCGTTGGATATTCCAGAGTGGAAGTGGGACAAAATCACCATGGATTTTGTTACCGGTCTTCCGCCTACCAAGAAGAAGCACGATGCTATTTGGGTCATCGTTGATCGACTCACCAAATCAGCTCATTTCTTACCGATACGCAAGGAAGATCCGGTAAGTAAACTCGCAGATACGTACAGAAGGGAGATCATGAGACTCCACGGCACTCCCTCCAGCATCGTCTCAGACAGAGATCCTCGTTTCACGTCGCGATTCTGGAAAGGTCTGCAAAAAGCTTGGGGTACACAACTTAAGTTGAGCACAGCCTTTCATCCTCAAACGGACGGACAGTCAGAGCGAACAACTCAGACATTGGAAGATATGTTAAGGTCGTGTGCGTTGGAATGGACAGGTGATTGGGACGATTACATCTGTTTAGTCGAGTTTGCATACAACAACAGCTGGCACGCAAGTATCAAATGTGCTCCTTTCGAAATGTTGTATGGCAGAAAGTGTCGCGCTCCAACTTGCTGGGATCAAGTGGGAGAGCGAACACTCGAAGGACCAGAGATTATAGAAATGACCAATGAGAAGATTGAGGTAGCTAAACAGAAGCTGCAGGAAGCGCGTTCACGTCAGAAGAGTTACGCCGATAAGCATCGTAGGGACATACATTTTAATGTGGGAGATCACGTCTTCCTCAAGGTTTCGCCGGCACGTGGTGTTAAACGCTTCGGGATCAAAGGAAAACTCAGTCCTCGGTTCATCGGACCATTTGATATCGTTGAACGAATCGGCGAAGTATCTTACCGATTGGCGTTACCTCCTCAGCTATCGCACGTGCATAACGTGTTCCATGTGTCCTTACTCAGAGGGTACAATTATCATCCCCTTCACATGGTTCAGTATCCACTGGAACAGATACGTGAAGATCTCACGTTTATAGAAGAACCCGAACGAGTACTCGACAGGCAAGAACGAGTCATGAGAAGGAAGACGATTCCTTTCGTCAAAATCCTTTGGAGGGACCATACCGAGCGGGAAGCCACTTGGGAAACAGAGGAGTCTATCCGGGCTTCTTACCCTCACTTCATATTTTGAGTTCGGGTATGTCACTTCTTTTCAGCTTACTTTATCTATAATTCGGGGACGAATTATTCTTTTAGGGGGGAAGAATTGTAAAACCCGCATGCTTTTACCATGAATAGTGCCCTTAAGATCGTACGTTCTAGATTAAAACTTACCTCATGTAGTATTGATCACATTCATGTGCTAATAATCAAGCAAGTGCATACGTGTATGTCATGACAAGTATCGATTACGTACGAACCCATGATAAACAGTTAATAATATATCACGTGAACATAATTAAATCATGAACACCATTTAAAATACTAATTATAATAATTACGTAAATACTCAGAATATATTCACGAGCGTGGAGTTTACGATAAACGACACGTTAAAAGAAACAGAAACACGTTAAACACGAGCACGTTTAACCACGAACGAACACGAAACATCGGGGCACGAGAAAGGTACGGGTACCCCATGTGGGGCCCCCATACCCACGGCACAAACCAAGAAATGGGCTTAGCCCATGGACTTTACAAGTTAAGGGGGGGTAAAAGTAAAAACATGTTTTCATTTTCATTTTCAAGAAATAAACATAAAAACCCTAAAAAGAGTTTTCTCCTCTCCTTTTTCTCCTCCTTGTGCCGCCACCTAAACACCACCACTAGAGGGTGTTTGTTTGATTTTGATCTTAAAAACAAGTGTTAGAATACGTGTTTGTTCATCCTTTTTCCAAGCTACATAGTGGTATACCTTTCTAACCCTTCTTTTTAATTCTTTTTAATTCTTTTAATCTTTGATTATTTTCATGAACATGTTATGATTTTTCTTATGAAAACAAGGTAATTAATCATTGATCTAACATGTTTTGGTATAAATTAAAATCAAAGAATGGTTTATAAGGGTGTTTGTTTTTGGTCGCCTAGCAAACAAACCCGAGGGGGGGTTTGGTTTGCTATGGCCGCCACCACCAAGACCACAATTGGTCTTGGTTGGCTCATGTGGGACCCACGGCAGCAAGGGGACACGTGTGCCCCGGGTTTGGCCCGGGGTACGGTGTCGAATTCATACCCGATTCATGGTTCGTTGGTTAAAATCATGATCTATGTTACATGTAATTTTTATGAATCATGAACTTAGGATATAATTAATTAATAACATGAAATATTAATTAAATCATGACTTAGGTTATTTTAATTATTAGTTTATCATGACATTAATTTAACCTAAGTATTTTATGTTATAAGTTATAATTAATTAATTATTAAAACATGCCTATAATTAATTAATTTAGACATGACTTAGGTTATATTATTATTAATAATAATACACATTTTAACCTAAGTATTTTTCATTTCATTTTAATTATACATGTTACACTTTAATTAAAATGCTTAACCTATAGTTTAATTAAAATACATGAAATAATAATTAAACTATACACTATATCATATGACTTAAGAAATAAGCTTATAACACTTAGACTTATATGTTAGCTTATGAAATCAGCTTAATTCTAATTATGGAAACTTCTATTTATAGAAACTTAATTAAATAAGGCAACTAATCTAATTATGGAAACCTTCTATATATGGAAATCAATCTATTTCAGGCAGCTAATCTAATTATGGAAACCTTCTATATATGGAAACTTATTTAATTAAGGCAGCTGATCTATTTTTGGAAACTTTCTATTTTTAGAAACTAATCTATTTTAAGCAGTAAATTCTATTTTAGGAAACTTTCTATTTTTGGAAACTTTCTATTTTTGGAAACTTTCTATTTTTGGAAACTTTCTATTTTTGGTAACTTTCTATTTTTGGAAACTTTCTATTTTTGGAAACTTTCTATTTTTGGAAACTTTCTATTTTTGGAAACCTGCTATTTTTGGAAAGTTACTTATTATTATACCGTAAGTATATTAATACATGAAACACCAGTTATACTTAATCAGATTAACCAGAATACAAGATAAACACAGTTTAAGGCTTTAAACAGTGAACCAGGACCTAAAACATACCAAATCAGCTAAGATGAGACACAAAACCCAGTACGTAATCAGTGAATCGATACTTATACACGTGTGTATTCATGTAGCGTTAGTGATCCAGAAGTAGGAGTCTTTCTTCCGTTCATTTCACTGGACTTGAGGTACGGATTCCCGTCCTTTCAGTATGGACATTCTTTCCTTATTAGGATTTCCCCGTATGCAGCCAACTGTTTTCCCCAGCATTTGTTTTATTGTTTGAACTGCTTATGTTAATTTAGCATAAACTATAGCCATATACAAGCATGACCAGTTTCACCTAGTTATGGAGGTACCATAACCATAGCATTGGAGGCACCGATGTTATGACTTCCCCACGGCGGAGTGATTGCTCGTGGCGTCCCTTTTCAGTTTTGGCCATATTATTATATCAGGTGGGGCGTATGGGTGCATCCTAGTTACATGTTTTATTCAGTTTATCATGGTGAATGTGGTGTGTGCCTTGCACCCTTCACAAGGAGCTGATCCCTCCTACCCAAATCAGTATATTGATTAGAGGCATCCCCTCTAATCAGCATGATGAGGTCACCCCTCCAAGTATTCATGCACGTGACCTTTTCATGACCTATATGGGCTATGGTATATATATGTTAAAACAGTTTTCACAGGTTAAACATAAGGCTTTTCAAACTATAAAACCAGTTTTCATGATACTTAACCAGTTTACTCAGTACTTAGTCTTCCGCTGTTATATGTTACATGCTTATCCTATTTCATGCTATATTGTACATCCGTGCATTGAGCGTCTTGCTCAGCCGTTTTCCTTTTCATGTTCCCAAAACGGCAGGTACTCAGGGACGCTCGTAGATCTCAAACGTAGGTGCATATGGACTGGAAGCTTTACTGTCTTTCTTTACTTTATGCATTTCCTTTACTTTGATACAGTTGCTTTGGACATTGTTTCGTCCTTCCTTTTACAGTATTTATGTTTGTGTGTGATGAGCTTTACTTTGGGATACCGATGTTTGATTCCGGTATTTCCTTTTATGGTTGAATAATGCATAGACATTTATCCTTGTATGCTTTGATGACACGCCATGATATGCGTAATATTCCATTTCCAAAATGGGGTGTTACATTGACTACACAGATTTCCTTGCTTCGATCACCTTAATGTTTTCCGAAGAGTTTCAAGTAAATAGGAAAACTAAGAGTACCTTTTGAAAACAAAAAATGCACCAAATGCAGAGGAACTCATGATGCCAAAAATAAATGGACCTTCAGACTGCTTACTGATGGAGGACATTCTGGCCCTACCAGAAGAAAAAGAAAGCATGAAATTCCATTTTTTATATACTTGGCATTCAGATTATGAAATACCATAAACATTAACTTATGGCAACGCAACTTTAACTACATTGAAACCTAATCTCTATTGGATCAGACATTGATATTAACCTACAAAGATAACTACAGTAGTGATGGAACCAGGATAGTTTAACATGGAAAAACAAAAGAAATAACCATAATCGCTACTTAACCATCGTAGTTTTGTGATTTGGACAAACTATAAAGTAAACCATGATTAGCAAATGTGGTACCAGACATTGATATGTGATTTGGACAAACTATAAAGTGAATGATTTGGTTATTTACCACTACACAACTTTAACTACATAGACACCTAATCTGTATTGGATCAGACATTGATATGAACCTCTTGTGTCAATCCAGCATGTGATATATTTTGCTTAGTATGATATGAGTTCTAAAGAGACATCCCTGTGGCAGTTTCTGCCCAGATTAAATCCTAATTTCTTGTAAAACTTGGAAGCAGAAATTAAAATAAAAATCCCTTAAACGTGAATTATCTGGTGTGCCTTCACCAAAAGGACTACTACTCTATCACGATAGTTTAACATTGAGTTCCTTGGAGATCCAAAACATGATTTGTGAACCTCTTTGATTTTAGGCCTCTTTTCACCATAAGTGTGCTGGACTCTTTAGCATACGTCTGCACTCGAGAACCAGACCATCACCATCTTGCTCCTTTCTAAAGTGTTGGTTTGCAATGGTAAAAGCTGTAGACTCTTAATTTCCTTAGCAACTTTCTCCCCTCTTCCTTGCTTAATTGTCCTCCGTATAACAAAGACATAGGTCTTGCTATATCCTGCATATTAACTTTTCCATTATCTTTATAAATAAGCAGAAACATAAAGAGCTCATGTGAGCTTGAGACGGGAAATGCAAATAAAAAAGAGGTCTGAACTCTGAAACCGTATCTGTATAATTTGGGTAACTAACCTCATACCAAAACAAACATTTTGAGGGGCTCATTGGCTGCTTGATATACAATATCATGCGTGAATAAGTGATAGCTAAATATTTTAAGAACATGAAGCCGATTTCAAATATTTTTTCTGTGGTAAGGTCTCGAACCATCTAGCCGCATGTCCAATGAGTTGAAGCGAAACAATTTCCACCCTATATGAAAAATCTTAAGTTGCATGCGTCCAACATTTACTCGAATTTGTCTGCAAGATAACACGGAATAATTATTTATTATTCCTGAAAAACTCGTGAAAAAATAGAATACAATAATAATGATAGGAAGAGAAATCATAATTATATTAAGGAGTTAACTTGTTGTCATGGCTAAAGTCTAAAGGTCTTCAACGAGAGTTATCGGACTTGTATCGGGGCGGATGTTATTGATCAGAACTTCGTTCAATAATACAGTTAGTGGTGGTCCTTGCATTTTTCCCATGTTGAAATAATTTTTAAAGCTTGAGAAGCTATTATAACAGTCGATATAGACAAAGTAAATTGCTTACATCAACAATTAAGAGGATGAGGGGCGCAAGCAGTAACACATTCAGGCATGAGGGACTACTGTTTGGCTAAAATCTAAAAGGTGCAGCTCATGGCTTGAAGTTGAACCTTCTGCATAAATCTACATATTAACACATGTTAATTCAAATATACATCTATGAAAAGGTAAAAAAAAAGAACAGACCCGCCAACAGTCAAATAATTAGTGAATCTCGGAAAGATATTTGGGAACCAGAGACCATGTCTTCATTGCTCCCAAGCACCCGAATCAATCAAAAGTTCAATACTTCTGTTATTCCATTATTAATGACAGTCAATATGGTCATGCATTCACAAAAGATAGCGTCAACCTACAACTAATTTTTCTAAATTACACATATACACTAAGTTAATGAAGATACTCTACGTTCTGAAAACAGATTATGGGTTCTCAAAAGATAGTGTCAACCTACTTTTTCTAATCTGGTTACTATTAGGATTAGCTCCAAAATCAAGAAGCAAGAGTACTCACTTAGTATTTTCTTGCTCAACAGATTGACGTTAATGAGGTTTTGAGTAAAGATGTTTGCTGGTATGATTATTTACAGTTATTGGTTTTAGATGCATGTGTATGTGTCATTTGAGTATTTATCAAACAACGAAATCACAGCCATAAACCAAACTTAAGCCATGTAATACAAATTTAGCACGTACAATTTCTAAAAGCAAATACCACTTATCTAATGGACATAAATCTAATCTATTCAAAATTGGCGGATAACCGTAGCATTATATAAAGCAAGACTGAAGCAAGAATCGTAGCAACTATCATTGTACCACCAACCGCCAAAAAAAGTAAAAAAAGGGAAAAAGCAAGAAAAGTACCTTAATTAAGTATTCAAGAGGAAAAACTTTGAGATGTGAGTACTTGAAACCGAAAGATATATTTCTACTCTGTGGCTAATATAAAGGTTGTGCTTTTATGCTCACAACGACAAGATCAGGTAAGATATCCTGGAGTGCTCGGTCAACCGTTGGAAAATCTTTCACTTTCATTGGTGATAATCCAGATATATAATCGGTACATTCTTCTCCTCTTTTATTTTGTTGTAATTTCTTGCACCAGAAACATTTTCAAAGGAAAAAAGCGTGTTTAACTAAGCAGTTTGATAGGCGGTTCCGCATATTATACCAGCGAAATTAGCCAAAACAGACTTGCAAAGAGATTGACTTATCTTGTATAATGCCACAAAGTAATAAGATATGCTACCTTAAAAGAGATATAGATGAACTGATACCCAATGTTAGGCATGATAAGACCTATATCTCAAATACGACGATATAACCATAGAAAATTAATAAATGATTCTAAAGTAGTTGTGATATAATCAGAATACATGTATAGTAGTTATGTGTTTTCCTATCGTCGTATAAAACACAAGTAAATTATGATCATATTTTGAAAATCCACAAAAAAAAGTTTATCTTCATTACAGAATAATATTTTGACATTCGATGGAAAGTCCATAGTATTAGATATCTTGAAATTCTACGCAAAGTCCATAAACATCAAATGTCAGTAACTTAAAAGGGAGAACAAATAAGTTTTCTATTTTACAAATTACTCGGAGAAGACGAGTCTTTTTGACACGATGAGCGCAATGTCACCAGGTTAATCCGAAGACCAGCTTTGACCCTTCTCCAACCATCCTTAAATATACACGCCTAACAAAGTTTGAAGAGGAAGATATAGTACGAAGTATATATTTCCTACCACCACATAAGATAGACCGGCGAAGAATTAGATTACTAACGCAACAAGCGTGAGGGTCAAGTGGCAGATGCATGTTTTTGGCATAAAGCTGTAGTACAGGCCATTTTATTGAAGCAATTATATGAAACTAAAACATATTAAGCCGATTTCAGCGGTGTACGAAATATGACAACAAAATCTGTGACTCATTCTAGAACCACAAAAGGGGGCATCAAAATAATTGTACTCTTAATTCTATCTACTACCAAGTGTAGAAAAAAATTATTTCTAGAAATACGCATTTCCTAAAGTTTGTCATGTTATTTCATACATCAAAACTCTAAAAGTTTCTGACCGGAACACATAAGTTTTGTTCTAATGCCTTTTCTCTGAACTTTTTTAGAAGCAAAAAACATGCCTTTAAATTTACGCAACTATGATACACTTCGACTTGAATAATTTGGGACAACTCACTTGATTACACATTTAAGCTCTAGCTTTGTAAGTATGCAAGGTTTAGTCCAACAACTCAGTATAGCAACATGAGCCAAACATACATAAACATACCTAGGATATACATGATTTGGGGTCTAAAAGGTAACTTGTGAGTAGAAAATTCCAAACATAATAATATCAACTAAAGAAACTACAGATTTGCAGGTCTCACTACAGTTAAACTTCAAATTTAAACATAAATATGAGATAGCATTCAACTCACTTCAAGGATATCAGAGTTTCTATAAAATTAGACTCGGCGAAAAAATTTCTTCATAAAACTAAAAATAACAACTGCGCGCACTATTATGACAGTTTAATAGCACACAAAATTACTCTACACCATTGCATAATATGAAGAGGAAAAAGGTACGTAGTATTAGTCATCAGAGATTAGCTGAAAGCCTACATCTTTAGCAAGTGAGTAAAGTTTTCTGTATAACAAAAAATGACATGTACTTAAAGACAGATTTAGTTAAATAGAAAAGATATAAGCATTAAATACCTGCTACAGACCTGGCTGAAGCTCCTGCTCAAGTTTAGTCAGCTTCATTCTGAAACTTTCTATCTGTTTCCGGCTGTTGTACATACTACTATAAACCACAAGTTTTGAATAAGCTCATTATTCCAGAAAATAAGCTATAAAAAAAGTAACTAAACTCATACACAATCATAGAGCAGATTTGCTAACTGGATAAACCAAGTGGGCTGGCTCAGAGACTAACCAAGTGTGATTGTAACACATTTCAGCAACAGTATGCCTGTAAAATATTAAGTCATTAAGAAAAATAAAGATCGGGAAGAGTAAAAGACCCATATGAAGTAGAGACTATACAGGAGTTCAGTGGCGTTTTAATGAATGTTTTACCCACTAAGCAAGAACGAATAACCAAATTGACCCATTGATCAGTCTGTGATAGAAACCAGAGAATTAGAGAATCATATAGATACCAACTTGAAGCAAACCCTTTATTCAGGTCATCATAATTGCACACTAAGATATGATATGTGATTAAGGATTAACATGAAAAGGTAGTGGAATAATTTTTAAAACCATTAGAAGCATTATACCTTTGATGATAAAGAGCAAAATAATGTCATATGTGCTGAAGCAGACGACCATTTTCGTAACACTATATTCAGCATTATGACATAGGTTGACACTTATAAAATAAACGCTATAATCATAGAATATAAATTTCAAGATTAACCACAATTCACAAAACTATGTTATTCAGTTTGTTTGTTTTGCTATATTTTTTCTTTACCATTTTCTATGTACAACGCCTCTATGTAGTTTTAGAGCAACAGTTAGCTATTTAGGCAGAAAGAGCATGTTTAGGGTCTTTTATAGAGCATGCCTTTTCTGGATTCAACCCTTATCAGATTATGAGCAAATGAGAAAAAATAAACACCTAATTAGTCTCCTTGCTTAATTGGTTACTAAGGAATTGACCTTAGTCGGCCCTTTTGAACCAACCTAAGACTGACATTAGAACAGTTTGTGCTCTAGATGACGGAGTTTGCTGCTAGTCCTCTTTGTTCAACCCTACCCATACCAACCTACCTATTTTTCGAGATTACATTTTTATAACAATCATGACAACCAATTTGTAAAACATTGTTGGTATTAGTACGGAGTCCAAAGCTATAATCCATAAACCCCATAGTCAACAGCACCACAATAGTACATAAAAGAAAACAGACCTTATATGTTCAATAAGCTGAAAACCACACGCCGGTAGCATCAGCTATAGGTTAAAGTAGTCCAGTGACCAATCAAAGATGTGTTTAATCATAGAGGAAATCTTCTTCCTAGCTTTCTCTGTCAGATCTAGGAGTGAAAATCTAAGTCATCTAAAACCGCAACTCATTTCTCACTTTTAATAGCTCTAAAACTAAACTTCTGTTTCCCAACCCATAACAGTTGACCTATTATACAGCTTCTATAGGGATAAGTGTGACAATCACAGGTTTGGCCAAAAATTTGGTTAGCTACAAAAGGAGTGTTGGGGCCATGGAAGAGAACCTGGAGCGACATAACATAATTAGCTCATGTTAATTTCAGAAGGTTTAAGTATTCAACGCCTCTATGTTAATTTCATGGATCTCGTATACTCTTCACTTAAGAAGGGCCCGTTATCAATGAATTAAACTGCAGTCAAGGCGAATATACCACCATCAAATGTCCGGTATGGAATGAACCCAGGTCAGGTTACCATGCCGTCAACACCAAATACCGGCCACCGCTGCAACCACAACCCAAGACATGTACTCATTGAATCAACCATTTTTTTCTTTCCTTCGTAACAACAAACACTTCTTCCTCCTCTTTCGTACAATAGCAATTAAGCACTCTCTCTTTCTTTTTCAATTTGCACCACTGGTCTTGAATCATGAGTCTTTTAATAGAGAGAGTTCTGATTAAACAATCATATGATAATAATAATAATGATCAGATCATACCTTGTTTATTAGAACATATAAAGATCTGATTAAACAAATAATCAAATAGGAAAACCTTTATTAATTAATTAATCGAATTAGTGTACCTTGATTGTTTCATAGCACCCCCATACATGGTGTTCTTGGGTCCAAGGATCTGAACACCTCAAAAGAGGATTCAAAGCCGGAACATCACATGATTCCCCAATAACTTTGTTATTGTCAGCTCGATAATTCACAAGTAAATGATCTTCACATCGGATGATCTTTTCACAGAGACCAAATCCAAACCTAGATTATCACATAGATCTTATATATTTTAAAAAGTTTAAATAATTCTGTGTTGTGATGAACTTGATGTGATTTAATGAATGAATTTGAAATGATTTGAATGTGAGGAAGACAAAAAATCAAGAAGAGGATCAAAAGATAGAATTGTAGGTGACGGCTGCTTTAGGGTTTGTGTGTGTGTGTTTTCCCCGGGTTTGTGTGTGTGTTTTTTCCCGAATGTCTAAGAAAACATAGCATAAAAGTAATATATATACCCGCGGTATCAAAATGCCGCCTTTTTAAAAATTGTGTTTTCAAACAACGCATTTCGAAATTTTTGAGATTTTTTAGGAAAAAATCAAATTCTATTAGTTTAGAGGTGCCATGTCACATATGACTGGGATTAGGGGTGTGGTATCAAATCATAATTATACCTATATATATATAATATATATATATATATATATATATATATATATATATATATATATATATTATATATATTATATATATGTATAATAATAT
>JANFOE010000021.1:0-240600 GCA_025667525.1 Glebionis coronaria | reverse complement strand
ACATGATAATTTAATTAAGCACGAAAAACGAAATAATATATATGAAGGAGTATGTTGGGACGACACATAGAGAGAAACAAAAGGCTTTGGCCCGGCCCATTAACTCAATGTAATCAGTAACCAAAACACCTAGGGATTTTTCATAAACCACTTTTATAGAAAATAAACAAACCCTAGTTTTTCCTCTCTCTTTGGTCGGGGCACCCACAAGAACAAAAGAAGGAATTCGTTGTTTGATGTTTGATTATTTACGGGTTTGTGTTCGTGTTCCCAATCCTTAATCTATACACGCATTCGGTATTGTTAGGAATAAATTAAGGCCAGATCACTTGAGCGCTGACAAGAGTAAAACAAGCGTTGACAGGGGCAAAACAAGCGCTGACAGCTCAAGCGTTGACAAGACAAAGTCAAACGTTGATACATTGAAGACAAGCACTGATAGGAAGATATACTCTACGCGTTTATTGTATTCTAGATTACTTCTTGTAAAGATAGGAACAACAATGTATTTTCTATATTTATCTTTACCTAGAATAGCTGATACGTAGATTATTGTACAAGGCTTCTTATGTCTATAAAGAAGACCGTTAGGTTAATGTTTCATATAAGTTTTCATTCGTAAACTACTTTCATTGTAAGAAAGTTTGATATCATTAATCAAAGTGAAAGTTTGTTTATATCATTGTGTGTTCTTGTTTAAGTGTTAATTCCGCATAACACTTAGATTATCATAAGCATATACAAAGGTTTCTCTAAGTGTATTACTTGACCTAATCTCATATACATAAAGCTAAATCGATCTAAGTTTGGGATCAACAAGTGGTATCAGAGCTTGTTGAGGAACTTTTGATCTTAAAGAACACAAGAACCCTAAAAATCACCAAAACCCTAATTTTCTTAAAACACTAACAAGATCATGTCAGAAACAATAACATCCTCCTCATCACCTTTACCAAACATCAAGATTCCCATGCTTGATGCAACCAACTTTAAATTGTGGAAATTTAACTTTGAGCAATATCTAGGGATCTATGACTACACACTCTAGGGAGATCAATGAATATGGAAACACATTCGATAATGCCCAAAAGATTGCTGATGCTATTACTCAAAGATCAGTTCTTGCTGGATGTTCTGAAGAAGATAAGAAAGAAAAACCTGAAGATGGTAGAGCTGTGTTTGCTGATGACATAGCAAAGAAAAGGGTTGACATGAAAACCCTAAATATTCTGAAAGTCTCTTTGGGACAAGAGAACCAGCATAAATACAGAGGTTATGACTCTGCTAAAGACCTTTGGGCAGCTCTTGAAGTTGCATATGGTGGCAATGCAGATACCAGGGAAGAAAAGAAGAAACAACTCATGCATGATTATGCTGTTTTCAAAGCACAACCCAATGAGAAGTTGAGTAGTGTGAGAAGCAGATTGCTTGACATCACAAGCAAATTGTCCTTCATAGGGGACACAACTTGGTGATGTTGACATTAATGCTACTTTTCTTAAAAGTCTTGGTGAGGCGTGGAAGATTGAGGCAAGATCTATTCTTGCTAATAATACTTACAAAAGTTCCACGTTTGATGACATTTACAACAAACTGAGGCTGTTGGAAGATGAAACTCTTTTAGAGCATTGAAGTAAGTCCACCAACAGTAACATGGCCTTCTTCTCTCATAGTGAAGGTCAATTCAATCAGAAGGACTCTTACATGCATCCAGTTACTGGATCATCATGTGTCAGCGCTGGAACAAGTCATGTCAACGTCTCCTTTTCAGACGCTGACACATTCAAAAGTGACTCCCCAAGAGTTAAACCTGCTGGTTTGGATTTGGATATTGTATGTGCTTATATTGCTTCTTTGCCCAATGGTTCAGTGATTACATATGAGGACCTTGAGCAGATAAGTGATGAGTACTTGGAAGAGATGGACATTAAGTGGAACATGGCTCTTGCTAGTATAACAGCAAACGGGTGGAACAGAAGGTTTAAGAAGAAGATGACTTTCAATGCAAAAGACACAGCTGGATTTGATAAATCCAAAGTTGAATGCTACAACTGTCATCGTATGGGGCACTTCATGAGGGAATGCAGATCTCCTAGAATATCTGATGCTGGTAAACCCTCAAGTCAAGTTGTTAAAGCTCAGGATCCCAAAGCCATGGTTGCAGTTCAAGGAAATGATGGTATGGGATGGGATTGGAGCTATCTAGCTAAGGATGTGGAAGAGGATAAAGCCTTGGTTGCTGAAATTGAAGAAGAAGAGCATGTTGAATATGCTCTCATGGCACACTCCTCCTCTTCATCTGATAATGAGGTATACAATGATGCTTTTTGTAGTAAAGGTTGTAGGTTAAACACTGAGAAACTTAACAAAGAGGTGTTAAGATTATTAAGTGATGTGAGTACTGAAAAGTGTAAACTGTCTAATTACCAATTAGCTCTCACTCAAACTAAGAAGACAGTTTCTGAAAATAAGAAAATGGAATTTGACTTAAAAGATAAAATTAATATCTTAAAACATGAGTTAAATGCTAGTATGGATATTAGAAACATCATGGAAAGAGTTAATGGTGAGCTACAGGCTAAATTAGATGAGGCCATTAAGAATAAAGACAATGTTGGCCTTAAAATTCAAAGATTTGATAGAGCCACTCAAACCCTAGGAGACTGTGTGGGTAAACAAAGGGATCCTAACGACATGACTGGGATTGGGATGAAAGACTACTATGTGGTTCCACCACCAGCTGGTGACTTCTATGGTGTCCAATAAAAGGACCTATCTTGGACTGGTTTGCCAGAACTCCAAGAGGAGGAATTCATTCCTCCACCAAGAGTTGTCACTCCAGTTGAAGAGTATCAACAAAAGTTGACTGACCTGAATGAATGGAAGAAAGTTAACCCTACATTATTTGTTAAGGGTGACTTGCTATGTGAAAGTCCTAATGAGTCAACACCCATTAAGGTTACTAACCCAATCATTGGTAAAGCTGTTGACCTTGGCTCCAACACTGATAGAAAACCTAGCATTAAGTATACAGAGATGTATAGGAATACTAGGTCTCCTAAGAGCCAAGTTAGCAATGATGGAACAGGCTTCTTCTCTTCTAGACCTAGGGTTGTGTCTAGAAAAGCCTGTTACACTTGTGGTAGCTTTTCACACTTGGCATATAAGTGTGTCAACGCTCCCAAAGCCAGCGCTGACAGGAACAATTTCAGCGCTGACAGGAACAAAGTCAACGTTGTTAGGAAGTCAAACGTTGTCAGACCCAAACCTTGTGTGCAGCAAAGTCCACAAGTGATTAGACCTGCCCCATTCTTTACTAGAGGGTCTAACACTCATGGACAAAGACCATTTCAAAAGAAAAACACCTGGTCTAATAGGCAATGGGTTTCTGTAGCAAACCCTGGGTTCAACGCTGACAAGGGTAATCTCAGCGTTGACAAGACCAATCCCAACGCTGACAGAAACGTGACCAGACCTAAATATTTGCAACCACAGGGTAAGGGGTCTAAAGCTTCTTCAAGCTTAACATGGAGACCCAAGAAAGATCAAAACCCTAATGATAATGGGATTTCAATGACCTGAAACAGATTTAATTACATTTCAAAGGTCATTAGAAAACCTATTGGGGTTAACTGGGTATTTCATCCTAAGAAGGATGAGAATGGGGTTGTTGTGAGAACTAAGTCTGTTCTTATTGAACAACCAGATGAATCCAAGTCTTATAAGGCTTGGGTTCCCAAAGAAAACTAATTTGTTTTCTTTATGTGCAGGGCTGATATTATCGATTTTGCTAGGTTCAGATTTCTCGGAATCCTCTCGAATTGATCTCAGTTAAAAGTGGAATGATTTGTTCTTGGTGACAAAAAGTGGATTTGGTTTTCTATTCTAAAGTGAATTAAAGATTAAAGATTAAAGCTGGAAACAGTAGATAAAAGCAGTTAAATGATAAGGCAGAAAAATACTCTTACTGAAAAATGCCCTATGCTGAAAATAACCCTTATGCGGAATGTTGCTCTATGCGGAATAAATTGTATTATTCGGAAAAAGCTCTATGCGGAAAATACTCCTTTATGCGGAAAGTAAAGACCATTCGGAAAGATAGCTTATGCGGAACATTTGCTTCATTCGGAAAAATGACATCATTCGGAATATCATACCTATTCGGAAAGTACTGCTCTATGCGGAAAATAATGCCTATTCGGAAAAAGTTTCGAATAAGGGAACAAAGAAATGGCTATGCGGAATATTGAAATATTCCGAGTAACAGAAATGAAAACACCCCTATTCGGAATATTGAAAGATTCCGAATAAGGGAAACACAAACTCTCCTATTCGGAAAGTTTGGCTCGTTCGGAAAATCCTGGGTAACGAAGAACAGTAACAGCAACAAGTAAACAGGGGACACGGTTTTTTACTCAAAATCAAACTAAATACTCAAAAAGGTTTAACCAAACTAACCAATAATCATTAACATACCATAAGGAACAAATCCCACTAATAAAAACACTAAATCAACAACTTTTTAAGATCAAACTAAAATCAAATAAAAGCTTAAGAACTTGCAACAAAAATGATGAAGAACAAGATGAATAGAAAGATGGAATAGATTGATTAATGGAAGAGTAACAAGGTTAATGATCAATGATTACAAGATTAAAAAAGAAAAATGAAAATCACCAAACTCCCTAATGGAGTTGGTGAAGGGACGAACTACAAAGAAAACTGGAAAAGAAAAATGAAGCTAACTCCTAATGTGTGAAGGGAGTTTCTATTTATACTCCTAGTGGTTGGTTGGTGAGTGGGCTTTCTCCTCTTCTTCTTGTCTTCTCGTCTTTTCAGAAAAGTTGACGTTTTCGATTCTGATTCGGGATTTGTTGTCGATTAAATCCAACTCGTCTTTTAATTTCTTCGTTAAATAGACTCGAGTTTCTTCGACTTATGAAAATCTTCCGTCTTTAGTCCTTTTCTTCGATAAATCTTCGAATAGGCCCAGTGACTTCAAATCTTTTGCACGTCTTGGACAATAGACTTTATCTTGAGTCTTTTTCCTTGATAAAACCCGTGCAATCCCATGTTTTCTTTAGTATTTATCCGGTCAGCTCTGAAATCACAATAAACACAAAAACCACGCATAATTCCAAACAAATGATATT
Organism: Glebionis coronaria; assembly: GCA_025667525.1. Taxonomy (NCBI): domain Eukaryota; kingdom Viridiplantae; phylum Streptophyta; class Magnoliopsida; order Asterales; family Asteraceae; genus Glebionis; species Glebionis coronaria. Next base: position 235,447 of record JANFOE010000021.1, on the reverse strand, counting down.
AATTACGTGTTTTGGTCTTGTTTTAGCCAGAATTAAGTGGTAAAAGGATGGGTGTTTACACACCTATCAAATCCCCTACACTTAACCATTGCCATGCCCTCATGCAATGCTTAGTGATAAAGCAATTTTACATTTTTCTCATAATTAATCAACCTTGGCCTTATTTAAATTCTACTAAACAACAATTAAAATACTAAGAGAACTTAAAACTTTAAAATAAACAAAAAGATGGAAATAACTTGTAAAGAAATCAAAAACTTACATTAGGGCTTTGGTGTTGCGAAGATTTATCACCCTCAAGTTTCACGTTCCCCAAACTAAGCTTAAAAACGAGATCATTGTTATTATAAGTTAGTAAATCAAACACTTACACACATGGCTTAATTAAATGCTTAAACTCCCTTATTCCTAGTTGTATCTCTTATATTTTATTTTTGTCTTAGAATGATCATGAAGATGCATTTTTGGACTTATTTCGATAGTTTATTAGGGCTGAAAGCAAAGTGGGACGATTTGATCAATAGTTAGCTAAAGGACAAAATCTCTTAAAACTGCTTCTCGGGATATCAAAAAGTTCATATCTTGGCATAACTTGGTTCACGATTTGAGACCTTTCTCGGGCCGATATTTGGCATGTACTTCATACTTCATATCTTCGAGAGACGTTCTTGAGATAATGGTCTTCTCATCATAATAGAGTTTCTTCACTTGGAGACTTTTGAGGGGTACTCCAACTTTGTTGACCACGACTTCATGATTATTTCTTCAATCTCTAATTGGGATTTTGAGATACAACGATCCGCCTCCTTTTCGGACTTGGATCTATTTATCCTCATACCTTGTTAGGGTCTTTTCGGATAGACTTCTCCATGATCTTTATGGGAGTTGATTGCTTTTCGTCGTGAGTCTTGATCCTTCATATAGACTTTAGGAATAATGCTTTTCACATCACTTTGGATCTTCAGCAATAAAATTGAATCCTCATGCCTTGTTAGGGCCTTTTCGGACTCGCCAATCTTCGCGCCCCGCTTCATAAGTTATGCCTTGGCTATGAACTCTTATCATTACCGAGCAACTTTTAAACGATCTTGGGCTAGAAGCTAAGTAACTTTTCAAATCGTAAGACCTTACTTATTGCAGATAAATTATTAGCAAGTGATGGGAGAATAGGCAAATAATTACACCAAGTGAGCTTGCGCAAGAATACCGACTTATAATTGACTCTATCATTTCTCGTCCTCCACAATTTAAAATCTCAAGTAATGAGACTCGTGGACACTTAGCCTAATAAACCAATTAAGGCCTATATGGTTAAGGATACTAGCTAGAATAAACTAGGATAAGTCTATTCGGGTTGAGTCAAAATAAACGCAACGGGCCTAATATGTCAAAGGTTCCTAAACTAGCTACACCAATTTATTAATATTTTTGACTTTATTGCGGAATATATACATATGAAAGCAACGATAAAAAATTTAAAAATTACAACTAAATGGCCAAAGTTAATAAAAAATCTGAAAAATGTTGAAAAATAGGATTTTCCGGTTAATTGAAGGCATTTTCATGGAAAAGTCCACTTAAAACTTCGATAGAAGTCTCCCCTACACTTAAGATAAACATTGTCCTCAATGTTTAAGCATGTGGGAAGAGTCTCCCCTACACTTATGACATTGTGCACGTTGGTTAACTCAAGTTAAGGAAGAGACGACTAAAGTGATCAATTTCAAATGTGAGAAAGAAGAAAATTGAATCACGATAGTTGAGAGATAGAACCGGATTGCGGATAACACGGGAGCACGGTTCTTCAAAGATTTCCAAGATTGCAGTTATCCCTGTAAGCACATCACCACACAAACACAAATGACCAAAATAGGTCCTCCCCTACACTTAGGGGGTTAAAGGGATAGATACTCGGGCTGCCTCCCGAGGAGCGCTTGTTTTTTATAACCGAGTCACGAGCCTGACTCGACCCAAATTCAGTTTATGGGGAACGTGGTGAGGGATGGAATCACCTCCTGAGAGGTGTCCTCACCAAAGTACAACTTCACTCGTTGGCCATTCACCTTAAAATTTGGTCCATTAGGTTGAGCGAGCTCGAGAGTACCATATGGAAAAATTTGGGCGATGGTGAATGGGCCGGACCAACGAGATTTAAGCTTGCCCGAAAAGATTTTCAACCGAGAGTTAAAAAGTAAGACTTTGTCTCCAACATGGAACTCTCGGTTTTTGATCTTGGAGTCGTGAATGAGCTTAGTTCTTTCCTTATAGATCAAAGAATTTTCATAAGCCTCATTACGGAGTTCATTCAGCTCATTGAGTTGGATCTTGCGTAGGTCACCGGCTTTGTTTATATCAAAATTAGCCCACTTCAAGGCCCAATAGGCCTTGTGCTCCAACTCAATGGGGAGGTGGCACGCTTTCCCGTACACAAGACGATAAGGCGTACAGCCGATCGGGGTCTTGTAAGCAGTACGGAAAGCCCACAAAGCATCATCAAGTTTATCAGCCCATGCGGCACGATGCTCTCCCACGGTTCTTTCCAAAATTCGCTTCAGCCCTTGGTTTGATATTTCAGCCTGGCCATTAGTTTGTGGGTGGTAGGCTGTGGAAAGACGATGATTTACACCATACTTAGCCATGACTCGAGCAAATTGATCATTGCAGAAATGAGTCCCACGATCACTAATAATGGCACGAGGCACACCGAAGCGAGCGAATAGAGCTTTCAAAAAGTTACAAACCACCCTTGCGTCATTAGTAGGCAAAGCTTTGGCTTCAACCCACTTTGAAACGTAGTCAACGGCTACAAGGATGTATTTGTTTCCTTTAGATGAAGGGAATGGCCCCATAAAGTCGATACCCCAAACATCAAAAATTTCACACTCTTGAATGAAGTTCTGAGGCATTTCGTCTTTATGTGTGATTTTGCCTTGCTTTTGGCAAACATCACATCGCTTAACCATATTGTGAGCATCACGATATATGGAGGGCCAATAAAATCCCGAATCAAACACTTTCTTTGCGGTGTAGTTGGGACCAAAGTGACCACCGGTGGGTCCTTTGTGGCAAGCATCAAGGATGTCCGACGCTGCCGGTCCATCAACACATCGGCGAATTATCAAATCAGCACATTGTTTGAATAGGTAAGGGTCGTCCCAAAAGTAAGTCTTGATGTCGGTAAAGAACTTCTTCTTTTGCTGGGACGTCAACCCTTCCTTGAGAATTCCACCCGCCAAGTAGTTTGCAAAGTCCGCAAACCACGGGGTTTCATTCGGCTTCGAGTTTATAGACATTAAGGTCTCCAAGGGAAAAGAATCATTGATTTCTTTGGTCGGATGATCCCCTTGGTATGGATCCTCAAGTCTACTAAGATGGTCCGCGGCTAGGTTTTCTGCTCCTTTTTTATCGCGGATGTCGATTTTAAATTCCTGGAGCAGCAAAACCCAGCGAAGAAGTCTTGGTTTGGAATCTTGCTTTGTCAACAAGTACTTCAACGCGGAATGATCGGTGTACACAATGGTGGTAGAAAGGACAAGATAGGGGCGGAATTTTTCAAAAGCATAGACAACAGCTAAAAGCTCTTTTTCGGTTGTCGTATAATGCAATTGTGCCCCAGTCATTGTCTTGCTAGCGTAATGGATCGGTTGGAAGTGTTTGTTCACTCTTTGTCCAAGAACCTCTCCAATAGCAAAATCGCTAGCATCGCACATCAACTCAAAGGGAAGCTCCCAATTAGGGGTAACCAAGACGGGTGCCTTAGTTAGCTTATCCTTAAGTGAGTTAAAGGCTTCAAGGCACTCGTTGGAAAAGATAAAAGGAGTATCTTTTTCCAAGAGGTGGGTCATCGGGCGAGCGATTTGAGAAAAATCTTTGATGAATCGACGATAGAAGCCCGCATGACCCAAGAAACTTCTCACACCCTTCACAGTGGAAGGTGGAGGCAACTTTGCTATAACATCGACTTTAGCACGGTCTACTTCAAGACCGGCTTTCGAAATCTTATGTCCAAGCACGACGCCTTCTTTTACCATAAAATGGCATTTTTCCCAATTTAGAACAAGGCGAGTGTCTTCGCACCGCTTTAGCATACGTTCTAAATTGGCAAGGCAAGATGAGAAGGAATCCCCGAAGACCGAGAAATCATCCATGAAGACTTCCATGGTTTGTTCAACCATGTCATGGAAGATAGCTAACATACACCTTTGGAAAGTCCCTGGCGCATTACATAAGCCGAAAGGCATTCTTTTGTAAGCAAAAGTGCCATAGGGACAAGTGAATGTAGTCTTCTCTTGATCTTGGGGATCGATGGGTATTTGAAAATAACCCGAGAAACCATCTAAAAAGCAGTAATATTCATTACCGGCTAATCGTTCAAGCATTTGGTCCATAAAAGGTAGAGGGAAATGATCCTTTCTCGTGGCATCATTGAGTTTGCGGTAGTCTATACAAACTCTCCACCCAGTAACGAGACGAGTGGGAATCAACTCGTTGTGTTCATTGGGAACAACGGTTATTCCGCCCTTCTTGGGCACACAATGGATTGGACTAACCCACGGGGAATCTGAAATAGGGTAAATCATACCCGCATCCAGAAGTTTGATAACCTCCGTTTTGATGACTTCATGTATTTTTGGATTCACCCTTCGTTGGCTTTGAATAGTGGGCTTGAAGTCGTCCTCCATGAGAATTTTGTGTGTGCAGAAGTGAGGATCAATTCCACGAATAGCCGAGATTTTCCAAGCGATAGCCTTCTTATGATCCTTCAACACAGTGACGAGGCGAGTCTTCTCTTCATCTTTCAAATCCTTTGCAATAATTACGGGCGACTTCTTGTTGTCGTCAAGGAACACGTACTCGAGATGTGGCGGCAACTCCTTAAGTTCCAAATCCGGAGGATTTTCGACGGGAGGCATTTTCAAAGTCGTGGCATCGATAGTAATAACCGTGGGAGATGGAGGCGAAGGATTGTCTTCAGTGAGAAGATTGTCAAAGAAACTCATGTCTTCATCCCCCTCGGTGGGAGAATCATTAGTAGCTAAATTCGCATCTCCCATGGTGGCTTCAAGATTGTTCCAGAATAAATCACTATCTCCAAATAGAGACAACGATGAATCAATAGAGGACACGGTCTCAACAGTGGGAAGAGAGGTAGGAATACTTTTGCAAGCATCATTAAAGTGTTCTTCACAAGCCTCATCAAGAACGTCAATACAATTAACGCTCTCATATGAATAAGGCTGTTTAGACAACTTACCCATGTTGAAGACTACTTTGTCGTCACCCACTCTCATGATAAGCTCTCCGGCTTCAACATCAATAAGAGTGCGACCGGTCCTAAGGAACGGACGACCAACAATAAGTGGCACACGGGGGTCCATCTCGTAGTCGACGACAACAAAATCAGCAGGAAAGGTGAATTTGTCGACTCCTACAATAACATCTTCGGCTATCCCTACTGGATAAGCAACCGTACGGTTGGCCAATTCCAAAGTCATTTTAGTGGGGACTAGCTCTGGGAGAGATAATTGCTTCCAAACACTTAGAGGCATGAGATTAATACTGGCACCTAGATCGGCTAGGGCCATGCAATTCTCTACTCCCGGGAAATTGCAAGGGATAAGAAAACGACCCGGATCACCAAGCTTGGTTGGCAATTTCCTTAAGAGTACTGCAGAGCAGTTCTCATTAAGTTGGGTGTTGGCAATGTCGAGGAGCTTTTCCTTGTCGCTCAGAAGATCTTTAAACATTTTAGCATACTTGGGCATGTGAGCAAGAGCCTCAGCGAAGGAGATATTGAAATTCAGTTGTTTAAACATTTTAAGAAAGTTAGAAACCTGAATATCATCCTTGCTCTTTTGCTTCTCTTTCCTTAACCTTGAAGGATAAGGTATATTGGAAGAAGAGGAAGGCTTTAGGGGAATAGGGTCACTCACAACCACGGGTGGAGGAGGGGTAGAAAGAAGAGGTGGAGAAATTGGGGAAGGAGAAGGAGGAGGAATAGGAGCAAGCGACTCGTTTTCCTTAGTCACAACCACCGGTGGGGGTATAGGAAGCTCGGGTTCCTTTGTACCTTTACCACTTCGAGTGGTGATTGCTTTCATCTCCCCTCTTGGGTTCGCAACGGTGTTACTCGGAAGAGTACCCGAAGAAGAGGGTTGACTACTTTGGAAGAAACTAGCCATCATGTTCCTCAAGTCATTCGTCTGACTATCCAACGTGTTTCGCATATCGGCTCTCAAATCATTTCCTTGTTTTACCAAATCGGCTTTCAGGTTGAGCACTTCTCTCTGAAGATATCCCACTATCGCATCGTTAGTCCTCATATAAGTTTCCACTTCTTGGTGAAGAGCGGTGGGTTGGTTGGGAGGATCATTGTATGCAGGTGGTTGGTAAGCAGGTTGTTGGTAGACTTGATTGTTTCTTTGAGGTGGTTGTTGCTGCTTGTGAGGTGGGATGTATGGTTGACGAGGTTGTTGTTGTTGTTGAGGAGGGCGATTAAGGTTTTGTTGTTGGTTTGGGTTGGAAGGAGGAAAGCCAGGTGGTGAAAGATAGTTGTTGTTGCGGTAGCTAAGCAAGTTACGGTCACCTTGGGGTTTTGCTTGATAAGCAGGTTGTTGGTAGGTGCCATATGCCGCATTCACATTCTCAGCAGGGTAATCTTGGGTGGCGGTACAAGTTGTGTACGAGTGGGGACCACCGCATATCTCACAAGGTTGGCTGACAGCGTTCACTTGTGCGTTTTTGGCGTTGTTGCTGTTGTTGTTGCTGACGGTGTGGGTGACAAGCGTTTCAAGAAGCGTAGTGAGTTTGTCTAATCGCTTGTCGTTGTCATTAGTACTAGCACTAGCAACATTGGTCCTAACGCTCTTGGTTTGCACACGAGATTTGTTCTCAATGATGTCCCAAGCAGCATTGGAAGTCTTAGCCAATAAATTACCCCCTGAGGCACTATTCAGTGAATCTTGGTCACTCATGCTTAAACCATTGTAAAAAGTATTTATTTGATGTACTTTGGTAAAACCATGTTGTGGGCATTTTCTTAAAAGATCTTTAAAACGATCCCAAGATTCACTGAATGACTCATCGTACTTTTGTTCAAAGTTTATAATCTCATTCCGCAAAGCGGTAGTACGAGAGGGTGGAAAAAAGTAGTTAATAAACTTTGTTTCCAAATCCGTCCACGAGAGAATACTCTGTGGCGGTTCCTTAGCAAGCCAATGCCGGGCTTGTCCCTCTAAAGAAAAGGGAAAAAGTTGTAACCTTATGACCTCCTGTGGAACTCCATTGAACTTGACCGTGTTGGTGAGTTGTAGAAATCTCTTGATATGGTCGTGTCGGTCATCAATGGTGCGTCCCAAGAACGGCTGAGCGGAGACCATCTGGATAAAGCCTGACTTGAGCTCGAAATTGTTGGCGGCAATTGGTGGTATAACAATTGGATCCGTGTTGCCATCAACATGAGCTTGCAGCAGTTCAATCATTGGGCGATTATCCGGAAGGGGCTCATTGTTGTTATTCATGTTGTTGAAAGGCGGGTTGTTGTTGTTATTATTGTTGTTCGGAGGTGGTATGTTATTGTTGTTTTGTACACCAGCCATGTCTAAGTTATCGAGAGGCTCGGGCTCTTGATAAGACGTGGATCGAGTGCGCATACACCTGCAAAAGAACGAACAAACAAAGCAAAAATATTTTTGGTTTTTATTGTTTTTTAATTTTTAGGATTTTTGAAAATTTTATATTTTTTTAGTGTTTTTGAAAATTTTCTTGCAAAAGTAACGTTCACGGGGAACGGATCCCAAAATCCAAGTTCTACAAAAAACTTTTGATCTTAACGAGAGGAGCCGGCAGCGGCGCCATTTGATATTATCGATTTTGCTAGGTTCAGATTTCTCGGAATCCTCTCGAATTGATCTCAGTTAAAAGTGGAATGATTTGTTCTTGGTGACAAAAAGTGGATTTGGTTTTCTATTCTAAATATATGAAGTGAATTAAAGATTAAAGATTAAAGCTGGAAACAGTAGATAAAAGCAGTTAAATGATAAGGCAGAAAAATACTCTTACTGAAAAATGCCCTATGCTGAAAATAACCCTTATGCGGAATGTTGCTCTATGCGGAATAAATTGTATTATTCGGAAAAAGCTCTATGCGGAAAATACTCCTTTATGCGGAAAGTAAAGACCATTCGGAAAGATAGCTTATGCGGAACATTTGCTTCATTCGGAAAAATGACATCATTCGGAATATCATACCTATTCGGAAAGTACTGCTCTATGCGGAAAATAATGCCTATTCGGAAAAAGTTTCGAATAAGGGAACAAAGAAATGGCTATGCGGAATATTGAAATATTCCGAGTAACAGAAATGAAAACACCCCTATTCGGAATATTGAAAGATTCCGAATAAGGGAAACACAAACTCTCCTATTCGGAAAGTTTGGCTCGTTCGGAAAATCCTGGGTAACGAAGAACAGTAACAGCAACAAGTAAACAGGGGACACGGTTTTTTACTCAAAATCAAACTAAATACTCAAAAAGGTTTAACCAAACTAACCAATAATCATTAACATACCATAAGGAACAAATCCCACTAATAAAAACACTAAATCAACAACTTTTTAAGATCAAACTAAAATCAAATAAAAGCTTAAGAACTTGCAACAAAAATGATGAAGAACAAGATGAATAGAAAGATGGAATAGATTGATTAATGGAAGAGTAACAAGGTTAATGATCAATGATTACAAGATTAAAAAAGAAAAATGAAAATCACCAAACTCCCTAATGGAGTTGGTGAAGGGACGAACTACAAAGAAAACTGGAAAAGAAAAATGAAGCTAACTCCTAATGTGTGAAGGGAGTTTCTATTTATACTCCTAGTGGTTGGTTGGTGAGTGGGCTTTCTCCTCTTCTTCTTGTCTTCTCGTCTTTTCAGAAAAGTTGACGTTTTCGATTCTGATTCGGGATTTGTTGTCGATTAAATCCAACTCGTCTTTTAATTTCTTCGTTAAATAGACTCGAGTTTCTTCGACTTATGAAAATCTTCCGTCTTTAGTCCTTTTCTTCGATAAATCTTCGAATAGGCCTAGTGACTTCAAATCTTTTGCACGTCTTGGACAATAGACTTTATCTTGAGTCTTTTTCCTTGATAAAACCCGTGCAATCCCATGTTTTCTTTAGTATTTATCCGGTCAGCTCTGAAATCACAATAAACACAAAAACCACGCATAATTCCAAACAAATGATATTAATTACGTGTTTTGGTCTTGTTTTAGCCAGAATTAAGTGGTAAAAGGATGGGTGTTTACACACCTATCAAGGGCATTCAAAGACAGGTCAATGATTATGGATATTGGGATAGTGGATGCTCAAGGCACCTGACAGGGAAGGAAGACTATTTGACCAACTTCACTCCCATTAAGGATGGTGATAAGGTTTACTTTGGAGGCGGATATGGTACTATCACAGGCAAAGGAACCCTTCTCACCAAGAACTTGCGTTTTGAAAACGTATTTTTGGTAAAAGAACTTGATTATAATCTTTTTAGTGTATCACAAGTATGTGATAACAAAAATAAAGTTCTGTTTACTGACACTGAATGTTTGGTGTTAAGCAAGGATTATAAGATCCCCGATGAGAAATATATTGAGTATAGAACACCTAGGCATAAAGACATATACAATGTGAATCTAAGTGGGATTAGAATGAATAACAATATGTCTTGTTTTTATGCTAAAGCTTCAGTAGATGAGAGTAATTTGTGGCACAGGAGACTAGGGCACATAAGTTTTAAGAATATAAATAGGCTTGTGAGACTTGGCTTGGTTGATGGTTTGCCTGAGAAGGCCTTCCACAATGACCACTCTTGTGTTGCATGTCTTAAAGGCAAGCAGCACAAGGTCTCATTTAAGTCTAAACAGGTGCACTCTAGTACTAGACCTCTTCATTTTCTTCATATGGACCTCTTTGGTCCAACCAATATAGAAAGTTTGAATGGCAAGTCATACTGCTTTGTGATAACAGATGATTTTTCTAGGTTTACTTGGACATTCTTTCTAGCTATGAAGAGTGACACAGCTGATATTCTAATTGATTTTATCACTCAGATTGAGAAAAAGTCTGGCAATGAAGTTAAAATACTTAGGAGTGATAATGGTGGTGAATTTAGGAATAAGAAGCTAGATGATTTCTGTGCTAGGAAAGGAATTACTAGGCAATTTAGTATTGCAAGAACCCCATAGCAAAATGGGGTTGCTGAGAGGAAAAATAGAACCCTAATTGAAGCAGTCAGAACAATGTTGGCTGATGCTCATTTTCATATAGCCTTTTGGGCTGAGGCTGTTAATACAGCTTGTTATGTTCAAAATAGAGCATTGGTTAACAAAATTCAGAACAAAACACCTTATGAGTTACTTTGGGGAAGAAAACCTAATATTGGTTTTCTCAGACCTTTTGGTTGTCATGTAGTAGTTTTAGACACTAGTGATGCCTTAGGTAAATTTAGTGCAAAAGGTGATGAAGGCTACTTCATGGGGTATTCAGTGCAGAGCAAGGGATATAGGGTTTATCTTAAAGAAGAAAAATGTATACTTGAAAGAGTACATGTTAGGTTCTTAGAAAATAAACCTAGTGATCCTGAAAGTGGTCCTAATTAGTTGTTTGACTTGGAACCTTTGTCTAGAAATTTAAATTATATGTATGTCACTAATCCAGACATTGTGAAGGTAACTTCAAATGTTGTGGAGGAACAAGTTGTTGATGTTTCAGGTACACAGGTTCATGAAAAGGTTGGATCACAAGCAGAAATGCCATCTCCTATACAAGAATATGTTACAATTCCCATTTGGACAGATGCTTTTGCTGCTGCTGCTGCTGGTAAAGATAATGGTGGTCTCCAAGTACCACCAGATACAAACATGCTTGGTCCTTCAGGCGCTGACAAAGGAAAATCTAGCGCTGACAAGACCAATTCAGACGTTGATGATTAAGACGTTGACAACAACAGTTCAAGCGTTGTTAGCCCAAGCGCTGAGAAACAAGGTTCAGAGGTTGACAACACTTCTGCACATCTTTTCTCTTCCATTTTTGAACAAGGTGAACCTTCCAATATATATGAAGAAGTTCATCCTCATGTTGATGAAAAAGTGTCTGATGAAGAAGATATTGACAACATAGAGAATGAGGTTGAGGACACAAAACTTTTTGAAGGAAGAGTTCTCACTTCCACTATGAAGAATCACCCTACTTCTCAAATCATTGGTGATATTATGACTCCAGTTCAGACTAGAAGATGTTATCCTAGTCTTGGTTTGTGGTACCCAAAGGATTCACCATTGGAGCTGATTGCATATTCAGATAGTGACTATGGAGGTGATAAATTTGATAGGAAATCCACAACTGGTGGATGTCAGTTTCTTGGGAGCAGGTTGATATCTTGGCAGTGCAAGAAACAAACAGTGGTGGCTAATTCTACAACTGAAGCTGAGTATGTTGCTGCAGCTGCTTGTTGTGGACAAGTTTTGTGGATTCAGAACTAGGTGTTGGACTATGGGTATAATTTCATGCATACCAAGATATTTGTTGACAATAACAGCACTTTATGCATCATTAAGAATCCTGTACATCATTCTAAAACTAAACACATAGAAATTAGACACCATTTTATAAGAGATTGTTTTGAAAAAGGTTTAATACAACCAGATACGGTTGACACTGAGGAAAATGTGTCTGATTTACTAACTAAACCTTTTGATGCTGGGAGGTTTCAATACTTGGTAACAAGTATTGGAATGATCAATCTCACATAATATGTGTTTTGGAGACTTTTTGTAAAAGTATGTACAGGATGATGCATTGGTATTGGTCTTATGAAGATTTAGATTTTCTACTATATTTTTCTAACACTGATAAAGGTTGCTTGAACGCTGATAAGTGTTTTAGTAACGTTGTCAGCAATATAATTGTCTAACGCTGACAAAGCTTCCCTCAACGCTGTCATGTGTTATCGGGGCGTTGTCAGCAATAATGTTAGTTTTGTGGTTTTCAATCTAAATGTGCAGGTGGTATTAGCAGTATACCATTGGATACAGAGTTGCTTATGGATCTTTGAAGCTACTAGGAATGAATCAATTTGGACATGTTTTTTTTATGGATGATGGTTGGAATTTTCAATTCCTATCTTGACATAAATTTTTATGTTCATGCATATTTTTGGCAACTTATGTATCATAGTTTAAGGGGAGGTTTTAGGAACCTTTAGGATTTTTGGGTATCCATATGATACTCTTATCACAATTCTAGATTGTGTCCACATGTGAGTATGAGTTAGTTTTACTAAATCATGAGGCACTGTAGCATGCAAAGTTGACATACTATGCATGCTGCCAAGACATTTTTGGCCTAGAATTGGTTGTGGTCTGTTGGGAGACATGGGAATAATTTTGTTATTGAATTTACCTGGGAGTAACAAGGAATTTTATAAGGTAACTTGGTTGTTAAGAGTTTTGGTTAGCAAGGGACACTAGAGGATTGTTATGTCTATCTTGCTTACGTAAGTGTGCATAACTGGACAGTGCTTGCCGCCCTATAATAATTATCAGCTTTTTGGTTATCTTCTCTAGGATAAATTACTTTGTTAAGGTCATTTTTCATTATTAAACATTTTTATTTTTGGACGCTGACAAGTATTTTTCCAAGCGTTGTTGTGACCAATTTAGACCCTGACATGGCTATAGGCAAACGTTGACAAGATTATAGCCATTGGGCGTTGATAGGTTATTTTGATCGTTGACACTCAATGGGTCCTACCTAGTTGTTACTTTTTGACATATTTTTAGGCCGTAATTTTGGGAGTTGATAGACTTCATTTAATGCATGAGATAAAATTATTCTTTTTCAATATTTTCATGATTGTGTTTTTTAAAATACTTGCCTATTTTTGGGCCAATCACATGCATTTTCTTCTCCTATAAATTTGGCTCCTATTTTTAAACAGGATATCTATACTTCTTGTCTAACATAATTTTCTCTTATCAACTTCATCTTCATCAATCAATTTTAACAGCTTTCAACAATGGCACCAAAGTTTAAACCATCAGAATTGGAATTGGGGTCAGAAGCCAACACAACATGATTGCGTATCTTGAAGCTGATGATGCTCTGTTTCCCCAATACACACAAATGGTGGCGTATTTGAACGCATCTCCTATTAGGTATGCTCTTTCTCATGCACCACTCATTCCAGTCACACATATTAAACAGTTTTGGAACACTGTCAGTTCCTCAACAGTTAATAGAGTGACTACATTGACTTATATTGTTCATGGGAGACCTTGGGTGGTTATTGAGGCTTTGGTACGCCAAGCCTTGCATCTTGATGATGCTGATGGTATAGCCACCCTTCCCATTAGTGAAATAGAACAAGGACTAAGGGCTTTGGGTTATCCTTTTCCTGATGAAGGAACTTTAAACAAATATCATAAACAGGAGTTTCCCCCAGCCTGGAAGTACCTCATACATGTCCTCCTTCAATGTTTGAGTCCCAAATGCACTGCACACAATGAGATCAATAGATCTATTGCAAGTTCTATTGTGTGTATTGCAACTGGGCAAAAATTTAATTATTCAAAAATGATTTTTGAGGGCATGTGTAAAAATAAGGGGAACAAAATGACTTTAGCTTATCCCCTATTTTTACAAATGGTTTTTGATGTTCAAAGATACTACACAAGGGATCATAATGACTTTTATGAGATCCCTGTGCAAAAGAAAGCTATTTTTAAGAAGATGAACTCACCCCCCATCGTCATCTACCCTTAACCCAAGCTATGCTTGCTGTCATTGTAGCAGCTCAACCCCAACCAGACCCCCAACCCCAAATTGACCCAATACCAGAACCATTACCTTCACCTGAACATATGCAACTTGACCAAGAACCCTTCAACGCTGACACATTAAATGTTGGCGTTGATGTGCCTATTTCCAACGTTGACACACAACCTTCACAAACCCAAACACCCCTTAACCAACCCACATCCACCCAATCCACATCATCTTCTACACCCCCTGAATATAGGTTGATGAAATGCCAAAGGACTACTGGAGTGTTCTCCTCTGGTGGTCCTAGCCATGTAGCAAAGAGAACCACCACCACAAGTGTGGCTGGTGATATGGATGAGGCTGGGACTATTGGTTCTGGCTTAGAAGCTGGCCAAGGCAGTCCCACCATCATTAAGTCCTCATCCATGCCCAATGAATCTGACTTGGGAGGTCAAATCCCCATTTTAGAGGAGGGAAGCTTGGAACCAATGACCCTAATTGAATTGACGGTAGTCTGCATGAGCTTGTAAAAGCAAAATGCAGACTTAGTACAAGTTGTCAGCTCATAAGGCCTTGAACTCAAGCAATTGAGGGAGAGGATTGTTGTTCTGGAGACTGCAAGTGCAAGGAGAGGTATGGAGGAATCTTCCAAAGGGGAGGAAGATACAATAAATGTGAGTGATAAGGGCAGCCATGATGGTCAATATTTGGATGTTGCTGAGGCCCTTACAAGTTTTAAGAAACAGACAGGTTTTGATACGTCCTTAGTCTCTCCTACCAACTTGAATTTATCATTTACAGCCATGTTGGAGGAAATTGCAAAAGGCGCTGAGGCAGGAACTTTGGGCGTTGACAAGGAGAAGTTGAACGCTGACATGAGTATTTTGGGCGCTGACACAACAAAATTGGGCGTTGACAGACCTGCACATGAGGGTGATGTATCCCAGTCATCATCCATCATCAAGGAGGTTCTTCACAGGTATCACCATCTACCTTACCAAAAATTGCTCCATTAGATAAAGGTAAGGGTATTATGGTAGAAGAGGTTGTTCCAAAGGATGCAGCTCAAGTTGAGTTTGATAGAAGGTTGGCTGCACAAATCATGGAACAAGACAGAAAGGAGGTGAAAGAGTCACCATTTGTTGTTACTTCAGAAGAAGGAAGTGATGGAGCTAGCTCAGACTCAAGTGTTATGATTATAGAACCAGAAAGACTTGAGTATGGAGATGAGTTGGCCAAGGAGAAATTGAGAGAGTTGAAATTGCAGGTTGACTTTGATATGCCAGAGGTGGTTCAAATGTATAATGCTTGGGAAGAAAGATGTATGGAGAATCCATACTTGACCATTTCAGATCAGATATGGGGTTTGGAGATTCTCCTCAGAGTACAAAAAGATTGCCAGGTTATTTTGAAACACAAGGCAAGCAATATTCTCTCAGAGTTGAAAAGGGATAGAAGGGAGTTGTACTGCATGTTGCTCAGATGTCATGGAGTAGGATGGACTTATCAGAAATTGAGGGCATTGGCATTTGATGAGTTGGAATGCAAGGCTTATCCCATCTGGGTTAGAGTGCAGGAGGCAAACACTCTAAGACTTCTTTCTGATGAAAGGAAAGAAGAACTTGCAGAAGAAATGGAGCTCAAGAAAGCAATGTTTGTTCCCAGACCAGTGAAAAAGGGAGTTTCTCTTGAGTTTCCCAAAGATATGGATCCACTATATCCAAGTGAAGCTGTCATAAGAAAGAGTCTCAAGCTCTCACCATTAGAAGCTTCAGATATGGTGCAAGTGTTACCACTAGATTCCATAAACCCAATTGTTAGCTATAAAGAAGATGAATGTGGGTTTTGGAAAATTGGCAGGTATGGCAAAGAGGTACACACTTTTACCACTCTCATATCTTTGTTTGCAAGTTGTGATAGAGAAGACTTGGTAGACCTATGGAGGTTGCTAGAGATCAAGTATGAGGCTGAAGCACCAACTTCTGCTAATGGAATAAATCTGTGGTCCACATTCAAGAGAATGTGTGGACCAAAAGATGAGGATCCTGCTATTTGGAAGGATCTTGAAGATGACCTCAGTGGTCTTCAATGGAGATTGTATTCAGCTGCTGGTGTTTACCATTTGAGTTCTACAAAGTTTGCTGAGTATCAACTTGTGGATGGTCAGTATTTCATATCCAAGGATATCTTGGAGAAGATGAAGAACACTCAGCTGGAAATTGATTATTCAAGTGACGTGGCAAAAGATTTGATCAGATTTATTTATTACCAATATGAGAAAGTTTGTAAGATTCCTCCTAGTCCTTAATGCTTATTCAGAAACTTGATCATAAGAGTGGATATTAAGTTTAGGGGAGGATTGTTGGGAATAAATTAAGGCCAGATCACTAGTGCGCTGACAAGAGTAAAACAAGCGTTGACAGGAGCAAAACAAGCGCTGACAGCTCAAGCGTTGACAAGACAAAGTCAAACGTTGATACATTGAAGACAAGCACTGATGGGATGATATACTCTACGCGTTTATTGTATTCTAGATTACTTCTAGTAAAGATAGGAACAACAATGTATTTTCTATATTTATCTTTACCTAGAATAGCTGATACGTAGATTATTGTACAAGGCTTCTTATGTCTATAAAAGAAGACCTTTAGGTTAATGTTTCATATAAGTTTTCATTCGTAAGCTACTTTCATTGTAAGCAAGTTTGATATCATTAATCAAAGTGAAAGTTTGTTTATATCATTGTGTGTTCTTGTTTAAGTGTTAATTCCGCATAACACTTAGATTATCATAAGCATATACAAAGGTTTCTCTAAGTGTATTACTTGATCTAATCTCGTATACATAAAGCTAAATCGATCTAAGTTTGGGATCAACATGTATATCTTAATCTTTAGCCTTTTATTTGTTTTTCCTTGTTCATGAATCATAAAAACCAATGAGTAAAACATGTTAATTAAAAGGTTAAAACATGAAGGGTTCGAGATTTATATTGGTTTTTTTCGGTTGTCAAACAAACCGAGAGTCAAAGGACTCTCGGTGGTGGATTGTCTCGGCCAGCCGCACCCTTATAAGGAGCGGTGGTTTTGGCCTTTGCCAGCCGCAACACCAAACACCCCCAGCTGGGGTTGTTTGGTTAAGACAGTGGGAAACCGAGAGCCCCATGGCTCTCGATGGGAAGACTGTGCACGCAGGAGGAACCAACAAGCAGTCGGGGTTGCGTTGGTTCGGTAATCGCAAGCCACAGCCATTCGGCTGTGGTGTTGCTTGTGGTTTGAGCCGAAGCCGAGACCTAAGGTCTCAGTGAGGCTTTGTTACGGGGCTCGGGTAGAACGGAAACACACAAAGGGTGTGTTTGGTTAATTTTGCTAAATTACATGTATGATTTATTTATTAATTTATTATATTAATTAATGCATGGTTTAATTTAATTAATTAATAACAAGGACTTAGGATATAAAGTAATTTATATAATTATCATGATATTAAACATGGCCACTTATTTAAATAAAATATAGGCAATAAGAATTATTAATATAATTATTCATGAAATAAGTTCATGTTACATTTAATTAATTAAGAACTTAGCTTAATTAATTTATTTCAAATTAATACAATACTTTAATTTAATTATACAATAATCAGATAAGGTAAAGTTTAATTAATATAACCAGATTATATTATTAATTAATAATTACTTATAAAATCATTTATTATATTATTAATTAATAATCATTATGTTAAGACTACTGTATTTATTATTAATAAACTTTACTATATTATTACATTAAATAATCATGGCTTATAATATATCCTTATTAAACTTTAGCTTATATCATATACTTATTTAATAAGCTTAATACTATTTATGGAAACATGCTTGATGACGTATATTCCCTATTTGGGCTGGATAGCCCGACCCACGGGTACTACCTGCATCCATCAGGAATGGATTGAATGCTTATGCGACGCGCGCGCAAGCCCAGGAGGCCCGGTAAGCCGCTGTCGCACATAAGGTTAATTACTTAGCCAGGTCCTTGTCGTAGCGCGACAGGATCAGACAAGAATATAATCTATCATATAGATATATTCGCCTAAAGAGACGGGATATACACGTACCTTGGTTATGTGATAAGGATCAAACTATTTTAGGTCATTATCTCTTCCTTTGGCCGCAGGAGTAGGAGAGCTCAGCCAGGACTCTCTCGGGTATAAAAGGAACCCCATATGTTCCACAAAGGTACGATACATACAATACCCTAAACACTACATACTCAAATCGATTACTCACTCTCACGCCGGAGTCTAATCGTGGGTCATAAACCCACGGTAAGCCTAACAGTGTCTGTTTAGTGCGCAGGGTCCTCAAAGCAAGTTTCACTTGGTACAAGAGCCGGAGTCCGCAAGGCCCCAAATTAAGCCTAATTTGGGTCAAGCTCGGTCTACCCAAATTTTGTATCAACAAGTTGGCGCCATTCGTGGGACACCATACAAAGCTCCAAAGTGATGACGAAAAGCGTCGCAAACCCGCCCCCACCAATGGGGGGATCCAAGAAGCCAACAGGTCCATACTCAAGATTTGAACCTAATAACCCAAGTCATGGAGGGGAAGGGACTGCAAGTATCTTTCTCTTCGCTAGTCACTCCGACCCCACGAGAAGTTGGGACCGCATCGTCCTCTCAGGAGATCCCTAATCAAGGCCACAAGGATGCTCTGGACGCAAGGGCTGTGATAGATCCACAAGCTGAAACGGAGATTCCCCCCTCGGCGAAGCAATGTATGAGCGACTACGTCGCAGAAAACTATGAGGCTTTGATCCCACTCATGAGGGCACGGATGAGGGAAAATCCAACAAGAGATCTTCGGATCAGTCTAGACGACGATAAAGAATATAAGTCTAGGGAAGGGTCAAGACCTAACAAGGAATCTAGAAAGGAGAAAGAAGCAAAGAACGACAGAGATCCCAACATCCCCTTCGGATGCGCCTCTCATTGAAGACGCATCGTTCTCAGACAGTTCTAAGGACTCAAGAGGATAGGACGGTTTTATGACACCAGTCAATGACCATCGGCGCACAAGCGTGAAGGACAGATTAGGGCCTGGCCCTACTGGTAGACGAAGCGCCCTTAAAAGACTGGGTCCCTAAGAAGGAGATTCATCTCAGGATCTGCAAGTTCTGGAAAGGAATAAGAGCACTGGAAGGATGCGCAAATGGAACTATTCAAGTAAAGATTCCTCAGACTCTAATTATAGCGACCGCCACCCCCGCCATAAAAGGGTCTCCCCCTTCATCCACTGAGGATTCTGATTCCTCTGACTACGACTGAAAACACCGCAGGGTGCCCAAAAGACCAAGGATACAAGGTGAAGATCAATAGACCTTGCCATGGCGTCGAGAGAAAGGAAGTGCGTTTTCAGAACGCATAACGACTTTCAGGGATAACAAAAATAGACGCATGTTGTCCAATGTCAAGACCTACAACGGTACGACAGATCCAGATGATCACCTAAAAGTGTTTGAATCTCAAGCAGGGATAGAGTAATGGTCAGAAGCCGTGTGGTGTCACATGTTCAACTTAATGCTCATCGGGGACGCTCGGACATGGTTCGACCGTCTCCCACGAAGGAGCATTCATGGGTTCGAAGAACTTCGGAGAGCGTTCCGAAGAAATTATGTGCAGCAGAAGAAGTAGGACAAAAGCACGGTTTCACTCGCGAGAGTGAAGCAGAGACACAACGAAAGCCTCGAAGACTTCATGGAGCGCTTCAAATCTGAATGCAACCAGATTAAGGATTGCCCAGAGATTCTTAAAATTTATGGATTCCTCGCAGGCATCACAAATCCGGACCTAATAAAAAAGTTGAACGACAGAACCCCGACAACATTTTATGGGGTAATGAAAAAGGTCCGAGCATTTATCCAAGGAGAAACCGCAGCAGCAGATAGTAGGCAGATGGCGTCAGGCTACAAGTACCAAGACAGACCCAAGAAACAATCATATGGGCAAAACATCAGTCGCACGTTAGACTTCCAAGGAGCGGCAAAGCAAGGGCGCAACAACAACAGCAAATTCACCCCGCTGCAAGAAACCTCCATGGAGATATTCCTATCAGAAGGAGCGAGTTTTCTAAAGCCTATCCCAATGATGGGACCATCAGATAAACGGGATAACACAAAGCATTGCGAATACCATGATGATAAAGGGCATGATACTGATGAGTGCATTCAATTTAAAAGGCACATTGAGATCCTGGTAAAAGCAGGGAAGCTGAACACCTGATAATAGACTGGATAAACCCATAACAATATACATGGTAGAAAGGGAAAAATCTTTCATGCAAAGAAGGGTGGTCGCAGAATTTTCGTACTATAAAGAAATAGCATTCCCTATTCTTTCAAATATGGACTATAGAGTCGGGTCGCTGACAATTGACATAGCCCTAGGGGACCACACTATAGAAGGCATGTACGTCGATGGGGGTCTGCAGCGAACATATTAAACGAACATTGTTTCGTGCGGCTGCCATGGGAAATAAGGAAGGAGCTAGGGGAACAACACATATCCTCACAGGGTTTAGCGGTGATAAAACTCGACCACTGGGACACCTCTGCACACAGGTGACCATTGGAAACGCATAACACTCGACGACGGAGTGGATGGACTTCATGGTTGTGCGGTCTCAATCATCGTACAACGGGATAATTGGACAACCGACACTAAAGACATTGCGCGTAGTACCTTCCACATCACATGGTATGTTCAAATTTCCAATACAAGATGGAGTAGTTACCATCTGTAACATAGACACGCTCGAAGGGGGTAACAGTACCTCTAGCACCAACGCCAAAAGGAAGCACATAGACAGGTGTCAACACGATATGGAACCCAGTCTACAGATGAAAAGAAGGAGGCGTATCTCGGACGAGTCCCAAGCGAAAAGCATATTCGTACGCGAGGGCTCGTTGTCAGAGCTCCCGTGGGTCCTCTTCTCGACAGGTTTCGCAGTAAATGGAGAACCAGATGTAGGGTTCATCCTCACGAACCAGGGCGAGATAAAAATCACGTACGCATTGCTGTTTGACTTTCCTACAACTAGCATGGAAGCAGATTTTGAAGCCCTCATAGCAGGTCTCAGATTGGCACTTAGAATGGGCATGAAGATCCTAGTGGCCTACACATACAACCACCTGGTAGCAGTTAGGGTCGAAGGGTCATGCGAGCCACGAGGGAAGGTGCTAATCCAGTACACAGAAAAGATACTGGACATGACGTCAAAGTTTGCAGAATTTGCTATACGAAGGGTTACAGGAAAGAAGGGCGACATCTCGGTGGACATAGACCAACTTTCAATTGTGGACATGGATAAGCCTCATAGTCACGTTCCAGTCGATTTTATCTTGCACAAAAATGTGAGTGCGGACATGGAGTTACCAACATGGATGACACCTATTAGAAAGTTTTTGTCACATAACAAGTTGCCAAGCAGCAGAAGGAAGGCTAGGCAAATACAAGTGAGAGCTAGGCACTTTAAAATTGTCAAAAGGACGTTGTACAGAAAATCAGGCAACGGTCGGATGTTGCAAGGCTTAGCAGCAGATCAAGCGCGGGCAGGGGTGGAAGTCGCGCACATAAGAGTATGTCCTCGTGGCCCAGTAGCTGTGGTTGAGGAAGTCACTCACTCAGGGTACTTTTGGCCATTTATACATAAGGATGCTCGTAAAAGAGTGGCACGTTGCCAGAGATGCCAGGCGGACTCAAGACGTAGCACAAATTATAACATGGTTACTGGTCTACTCTCAACCAAAGGCGCAGGGGAGGAGGAATGCTCTCAAAGCTAGGGCGTACTATTGGTTCCCTAGAAACATCCGTTGGAAATATGGCACGGCGCGCAACAACACTACTCGCATCCAAGGGTAACCACCAGCAACAACGCAGGGGAGCAGTCGCCCCCGCAGCCAGGATAACTGCACGTACTATGCGACAGCAGGATCGTATGGGCATACTACCAGCAGCACGAAGCACACAAGGGTGCAATAATGCAAGAAAAGGACTCTCATGGACTGGGAGGAGTGCGCGTAGCTGTGCGGAGTCAGTATCCAGCCCTGCGAGAAGTGAATTGAGAGGCAGCCAGAATTCTGGACGATATTCTCCCTGAGATTTCGCATAGTTAGCATGGACCATTCTCTTGGCTACTAATAGCCCCAATAAGGATCCATGTATTTTTTTTCTTTATTATCGTTTTTTAGGGTTTTCTTTTTGTTATTTGTTTTAATATTTGCAAAAATATGAATAAAACGCTACGGTTCCTAGCTAGCTCCGCAGCCCGAATAATCCTAATCTTTTTTATCTTTTATGTATAAGAGTGTTGTTTCTTTTCTAAAATATATATAAATTTTGCCTTCAGGTGTACATGTACAATAAACGTTTCCAGGTGAGATAAGAGGACTAAGTTTACCCTACCAATTAAACTTTTCGTGTAAGAGGGATGCACCCCCAGCGGCGCCGGATCAGGTATCCTTTGTTAGGAAGCTTCCCACAAGACGTTGTGGTAAGTGTAGCAGTCCGCATACTTTATGCAGATATGCACAAGACACAGTGTGCACGCCTAACAAACTTGTCATTCTTTATGACATTGCTTATGGTAGTAGTGGTAGGACCACACGTAATGACTTTTGACTCACCCATAAGTTTAGAGTCACACTCCAATGTGTACTCATAAAAAGGCGTTATGTCTCACAAACTCATGCGTGAATACAGACACCTGGACATATGAATATAACAAGGAACATGAGCATAGCGCAGGACGCTACGTGTTGGAAAACATACGGGTTGCCATAAATATTATACAAATTCCTTAATTTACAAAGTTATTGTGCGTAGTTAGTACAAGGCGAATAGTAAAGAAAGGTGCCCTCTATAGAAGGTCGTTCGCTGACAGTGACCTCTTCAACCTGCGGTGTGTCGGGTTCAATAACGCGCAGTGTTGTACCTATGCCTCCTTCATACACTTCAGCACGCGAGTCTGATATACATCGATGGAAGGCAGGCTAACTGGTACACCATCGGATCAACTAAGGTGTGCTAAACCTAAGCCAATAGCGACACCTTTAGTTGAAGTCCGGTTCTTCTTTGCAACACGTCTCACATGCTGTTTCAACTTGTTTTCTAGCGAAATCATTATTGGTGCACCAGAGATGTAGACAGGGACCTGTAGTTGAGAAATATCTGGTTTGGCCAGGGCATGGGGACATTCTTTCGTTCTTTCTACGCAATGGCTTGCTAAGGTAAATGAGTAGTAGATATAGGGGTACAAAAATTTTCGATAACCGCAACGTAAATGTAAGTAAATACGAAAGACGAATATCTAAAATTAAACCACGGGATCGTTGTTCGACGAAGAGTTGAAAATTGAAATTCAAAGAATGGAGTCGGATTAATAATCAAAGACGAAGGATATGAGAAAAGTTAAAACAAAGACGGAAACGTAAAACGTAAAAATAATAATAAAATAGTAAAAATAACGCAAATCGAGAAAAATGACGAAAAATTACAAACGTTAAAAATTTGAAAACTTAACTTTTGATAAACTATTTAAACTTAAAAAGAAATTTAAAACTAAATTTAAAAATAAAAGTAGGCTAAAAAAATCAAATGTGTAAAATTGAACAAAACGCGTAACTGGACCAAATAGCCCAATAAGAGATATACTTAACGAGAAAAACTAAAAATTTACAAGGACTATTTTTTTAGACTTATAAAACTACAACAAAAAGAAAATTTGAAAAAGCTTTTGACAATAAGCTAGAATAAGCAATTTTCGAGTTCAAGTAAAATAAATAGTCGAATTTCTATAAAACTTGCAAAGACGCTAAAAATTTGAGAAATCTGGTTGAATTAAAAAAAAAATTAATAATAATAATAATAAAAAAATAAAAAAAAACTTGGAATAAGAAAAAGTGAAATAAGCAAACGGGAATAAGCACTACGAAAAAATAAGCAAAATATACGAACACGAAACAAGATCAAATTTTAAGAGACCAAACTAGACTATTAAAAAAACGTATAAAAACGGCTATGAAACGAGAAGGTAAAATGCTGCACGAAGGAATAAGCAGAAACGTAGCTACTATGTATTATTAGCTAAAATATCACGAAAATAAAAAGCGTATAAAAGAAACAAAGAAGGAAGTAATAACAAAAAGAAGCTGTAGAGCAGATGGTTATTGTGGTGATTGCTGCGTGTGATGTGTGCAGGTGGTCCTGGGTTCGAAGCCCACTGGTGGCATTTTTTTGCACAGTTACTCGTTTCTTTGGCTTTTTTCTTTTGGAATGCACAATAATCACTCAATAAGCAGTGGCTTATTGAGTATATAACGACCGATATTACACGCAGACTTAATCAATAAGCACAGAAACACTAATTCGCTCACACAATCCAATTACAAGCAGTTGAACCAAGAATTTAACAAGGACACATCTAATGAACAGTAGCAGCGGGACTAGCAGTCAAAAAGTGAAATTTGAACTTAAAATTAAGACCACTTAAAAGGCTCTAAACCCCAAAATTATGAAAAATAGAAAATCAGCCATCCTTAATCTAATAGTACTCTAATATTCAAAACTTGAAACCTTAAAATGAGGCCTCAAATCTAACTGCAAGTTTTAAAGAACTTTTTGCCGCAAAATGCTAATACTATCCTACTGTGATGAGCTATATCACTTAGAGACCTAAAGGACATGTGCAAACATCAAAGTTACTTCAAATAACAACTTAACAACCTAAGTAAAGCAAATCTAACATCTTTTATATAAAATACCTACAATCCAAAAGAATCAAACAGTGACTTAAGTGAAGAAAATCCTAATCTATCTATTTTTTTTTCTTTTTGTGACATTATTATAGGGTATAAGTAAAATACCTATGTGCAATAGTGCTAAACCTCAAACATCATTTAGACAAGTGGATGTAAACATGTAAACAAGGGCAATCAACACAGAAAAAAATGCTTAACATACCTACTGATCTTTATATGAAAGAAATATAATAAACAAGCAACTCTTTAATTTTAAACTAAAACAACTGATTTTAAGCAAGAAGTAAATTATCCTAAGCTAAATTAAGGTGTGCAAGTAAGTCACAGCCTGATGCTATTGTCACTTAAAGCTTAACAACTATGATCCAAACACCCTTTTAAGTGGGCAGACTAGAAGATTAACAAAATAAAGATGAAATTCACACTGAAATAAAGCAAGATTCATGCATAAACATTAACATAAGCAATAATTTAAACAAAAAAAAAAACAAGCAACAACAACCAATAAGCAAATAAGCATAAGTCCAATAAGCAAATGATTTTGACAGAAAAATAAAAAAAACGAAGAAGTACTTATATTGAGTCAGGGCTTTGCAACCTTGCCTAATCTTACTACAAGAACCCCCTTCTTGAACTTGTCAATTAAAAACCGCTTAACTCCTTCGCTTATCAACAATGATCTACAATACTTCAACAATCATCTACCATAAATCTACACAACTCCTGGGAATTCCTTGTACCTGAAACAAATGTGACAACCAACAAAGGATGATAACAAGCTGATGAGATGCTTATTGAAGCTTATGTGTCAAATAAGCTTCAATAAGCTAGCTTAAAAGCAGAGAGAAAAAAAAATACTTAACCAAAAACTAAGTTTGAAAAAAGCTTTTGAAAGGTAAAAAAAACTTGCAAAGAATTTAAACAAGACAGAATTTAACACTTTAACAAAACCAGTTCATAAGCTTCACTTGTCACATAAGCTTATGAACAGCTTGAGCTATAGTGGTTCTCAAAAGGGTTAACAAGGTTTTTGAAAATCTTTTGATGGACAGAAATTAAAGTTGCAAGAAACATAAATGTGCAAAAATTTAAAAACAAGCTAGAATTAAAATGGAACACAAATTTCAATTTATTAAAAACTGTAGGAGATACAAGCTTAACAAAAATGAAAATTTGGAACAAAAAACAAAAAGTGAAATAAGCTTAATATATAAAGATACAAATGAGGAGAAACCCTAAACTATAATGTCGACATTGTTCCTCTAAAAATTTGATCATGGCCCTTGAATTCATACTAGAAGCTTCCCAATTCGAATCTATGGCTCACATTGAACTTCACATGTTGTCATTTCTCTGAGATGGGTGTCAAAACTGTTTGATTTGAGTGTTGGCCAAGGGAACGAATCACAGCCATAGAATGGTCTTCAATATTTGTCTTCTTCTTTTCCCATGTGATTTGACATCTTGTGATACTTTGTTTTCTGACTTGGCGACAAAGTCATGTGGGAAAGCTAATATGGGGGTTCAATTATATCTTGGAGAGTTCAATTTCGAATACCCCTTTGTTTTGGCCTGAGTTCTTCCTGTGTAACAAGAGAGGATGAATGGTGAATAGTACAACTATTACAGTATTTCCCTCTCTATCCCAAATAGTTGACCGTTTGACCATTTTTAGTATAAAATGTGCTATTGGGCTGATTATGGCTAATGGATCAAGTGGTATTTGTAAACTTTAACACAATGTAACAAAGTAGCAACCATTTTGCAAACTTAGTCCAAAGATAACATAAGGACCAAACATGTAAATTGGTATAGCTTTAAGGTTATTTTTGGTCAAGTATGAATGGTGAAGGGCATTTTGGTCATTTTAAAGAGAATTTGGGTTTTGAGGCCCGTTAAGTGACATTCCGGCTTCGGTTTTCTTGTATGTCTTCATTCCTCATGTTCGTTTTTGCTTGAATCTTGTGACCTTTTGTTGATTTCACGATATCCGTACCTAAAATACACAATGAACAAACACAAGCATATATTTGGGTATTTTGATGATATTTTAAGCGTTTTAAGCCCGATTTGGACGATGAGACTACGTATAATTGTAGTCTCATCACTCCCCCATACTAAACCATTGCCGTGTCCCCACGCAATGCTAGAACTAAGTATCGTAGCACTTCCAAAGTTTATTTTATGATGACATTTATTAAAGACATAAATTTAAATAAACTACTACACGTGTTTTAGACATAATGTTTTGTTTTCATCACAATTAAGTGACTTTTGGGATCATAGAACAAGAACACGTGAATGCTTCGTTAGAAATAACTTCGTCGTCCTCGATTTTCACCCAATTCCATGCTAAGCGTGTAACGAGATAATTGTTATTATAAGTTAGCAACACGATCATATCTCATGAGTGTTAATTACGAACCTAAACTCCCTTATTCCTACTTGGTATCTCTTATATTTTATTTTGTCTTAATGATCACGAGGATACATCATTGACTTATGCGTGAATAGAGATTAAATCTAAAAAATAGAGTTTTAACGGTGTAACCAAAATCATTAAATTAATAATCCATCCTAATAGACAACGATGTCAAAAAATTAAGTCAACAAGAAGGATCGATAAACACGGTTCTATAACGGTTTTGAACATGAGACTTATTATCAAGACTTTTATACGCCCCCTAACGGAAGGGCCTTATTATCTTTGGTTTACCTCCATCTTTTATTCAACTTCGCCATGAAGCTTTTATTATGACTTTGGTCTTGCCTTGCCTTTTATTATCTGCCTCATCGGTGGTTTTATTAGCCAAAGACGTATATCCTCACGCTAAAGCGAATTTTGGATCTTTAAAGCTTCGAAGATTAAGGCATGATTCACTTTCAATTTGGGCATAAATTTTTCGGCCTTGTGAGCTTCAAATTTTTGCTTAATTTAGGTGAGCACTTGAAATCTTATTATTAGGTGAAGCGTTCGATTATTCGGGTGCCAATACTTCAAAACCGTGATGCTGGCGATACCTTAACGTTTTCCCAATTTAATTACATGGAAGCTACTAAAACAAATTAGAAACCAACAATAGTGACTAAACCGCTAAATCAATATTTATTAATAATTTATTATGCAAAAGCGTGGGGAGAATAAGCTAATAATTACTACACATGAGATCGTAATGATTACGAGACTTATAAATAACCCTATCATTTCTCGTCCTCATTTAAGAGACTTAGCCTAAAAAGTTAAGGAATCGAAGCTAAGTGCTCAACACGCACGGTCGAGTCAAAAATTACTCTTATTCTCACCTTCGGAAAACCTACATTCGTGTCTTAAACACTTATGAAAAATACGAAAATTTTTAAAATTTGGCCATTTTTAGCCTTATTTTGCATAAAAACGATAACAAAAAGATGAATATTGGACTGCGTGGTGACGTAAGCAAGGTGAAGTATCTACTCACCCCCCATACTAAAACTAAACATTGTCCTCAATGTTTCAAGTCTAGGGGTGAAAACACCCCCATACTAGAGACGAAGTCGAATGCTTAATCTCGAGCATGGAAAGGGTAAAACGAATAACCTAAAAGCCGTTTATAAATTATGCTAATAAGATAAACGTTAGAACATAAAAGGATATCATCGGATATCGGAATCTCCAAAGGCAACGATCGAAGCTCGAGTGATCCATAAAACGAACACGAGAGGCTTCAATGATGACGATGAACCTAATGAATCACAATCACAAACAACCACGAAACAAAGGTTGGAAGAGCACAAGTCCCCTCGTTACACTAATTAGAATGCAATAATATTTACAAGGATAAGCATGAGAATCCCCCATGAGGCACCTTGTTTTTGATAACCGAGTCAAAAGCTCGACTCGAATCCCCATAAATGTGATCATTTAGGGATAATCATGGTATGGTCATTTTTGGTGGGACTTACATGTAATCAAGGCCCAAAAGCAACCGATAATAAACACAAAGCCTTTATACCGGGGTCAAAGATCGTATCCTCACTTTTGGTGGAAAATGATAAAGGCAAAGCCGGAGGATACGTTTTGTAAGGAAGAAAACTCCTTACAACGTACTCGAAGTACGTGTAGTCATGAGAACCGAGAGGGTGGGTAGGACTACTTTGAGACGAAGGAAAATTTGAAATAGAATCAATAAAAATGGGGGTCTCAAAGTCTCCTCCCGGTTCTAAGGCAAAGGCCTCATTAAAATCCTCATTCTCATCAAGAGGCGGTCCACCGGTGAACCCCTCGAGAATGGAGGCATCACAAGTCAAAAGAGAAGGCTCATCCAAATGAGACTTAGGGAGGGTGACTAGCAAATCCGGCTCATCGAGTTTAGGATCCAAAGAATCCTCACTCTCGATGTCCTCGAACATCTCGTCAAAGAGAGGATTTACGTCACCAAAAACGAACTCGTCATCGAATTCAAAAAGGGTATTCGAGTAGATTTTAAATTTGTCGACACAAACTTCCTCATCGAGTAGTGACTCGTCATCACTAGTGGAAAAATCATCATCGAAAAGCAGGTTCGAAAAAGTCAATGATTCTCTCCCCGAAGTGTCATTGGGAGAGACATCATCACATGAAATCGTATCACACTCACTATCGTAATTTGCCTCGCTAGAATTTTCGTGGAAAAATTCATCGAGAGCAAAATCACTTAACTCCTCATCGAAGACAACCGTAGGCTCACTTTGGATTGGAATAGGGATCTCAACACTAGGATTAGTGCTAAGATTCTTCTCCCCCATACTTAGAGAGGCATCGGTTTCCGAAGTGGGTATAGGAGTAGTTTTTCCATGATAGAGGGTCGAGATTGAAAACATCGCTATCATCATCGTCGTATTGGTAATCATATGGAATCTCAAGAGACGTAGAGGCATAAGTATCAATATTTGACGCTTGCACTCGTTGCTTTTCCATTTCAATCTCTCCCCTTATACTTCTAGAAATGTCCATCACACCTTGCAAGAATTCTTCTTCATGGTCTTGTAAGAAAGCGCCAAAGGAATTTTGTCTCTCGTTACTTGACTCATGAGAATTTTGGTGTTCGAGATCGTATGGTGGGGCCTCAAAATTATCAAAACCGGAATTATAGTATGAATTGGGTTCATTATAATGCATTGGTTGGCAAGAATAAGTATCGTGAGGCCCCCCACAATTATCGCAACACGGATTTTGAGAAAAATCCGATTCATTGCGTGAATAAAAATTCCCATTGTCACAATTGTAATTCATATCTTGTGGAGTTGATTCGTCAAATCCGTTGAATTGGTTGTCGAAAGACGTATTTTGATTCATCGGTTGACAATCATATCCATAATGAGGTTCGTTTCCACAATTCTCACATGAATATGACGGTGTGTATTGCGAAGATTGGTCATAGAAATTAGGATTCGGTTTGTGGTCATTATAGTTATTCGTACAACTAAATCCGAAATCGTGCTCCAAACCGCAAAAATCACATGAATAAGACGAGGGCAGCTGTGGAGTATGGTCATATGATTGGAATTCGTAACCATAGGCGTTTTGATTCGTTTCATCGTCTTGATTATTATCACAATAATAAGACGAATCATTCGACGAATAAAACGAAGACGATTGGTGACCTTGGTCGTATGATTGAAATCCGTCACCATTGTTGTTTTGAGGAGAGTTGTAGATATAACCCTCCCTTCCTCCTAAGATCTCGCATTTATAACAATTACCACCATCGGGCGGTCCTCCACAATATGGACAAGAGTAATATCCCTCGTTGGACATGACGAAACGCGAATGGTGTTACGACAATTAAACATAGAGGGTTAGAGAAAGAATTAATTGATTAGGGGTAAGAAGAATATTTTTCATTTTTTTTTTTTTTTTAAGTTACTATAAGAAAAATATATACACTTACTAAGGATAGCAAGTGTCTTCGATAAAAATCAACAAATCCAATCCGAGAAGATCATAAATCAACTCCCCGGCAGCGGCGCCATTTGATGAGTCGTAGATATAGGGGTACAAAAATTTTCGATAACCGCAACGTAAATGTAAGTAAATACGAAAGACGAATATCTAAAATTAAACCACGGGATCGTTGTTCGACGAAGAGTTGAAAATTGAAATTCAAAGAATGGAGTCGGATTAATAATCAAAGACGAAGGATATGAGAAAAGTTAAAACGAAGACGGAAACGTAAAACCTAAAAATAATAATAAAATAGTAAAAATAACGCAAATTGATGGTAGTGTTTTTACACACCTTTAGGAAAAGGAGGTAAAATAGTGGTAAGCGTTAAGCGTCGGTTTAGGAAAACCAAGCACTTATGACCCAATGAGTGGGAATCGTTCTCTCGAGGAGGCACGTGTGTTGTGTAATGAATTGATTGATTTTGTTTTTGATTATTAATGAGAAGAAAAGAAGAAAAAATGACGAAGACGAAAAAATTAGAAAAATAAGGCAAAACACTACTAGAAAGTTACGACGAAGAACGAGAAAAACACAAAATTTAAAATTTAAACCTAAAAATTCCTAAAAATTACTAAAAACTCCCAAATAATATTCTAAGGGTTTACAAAAAATTCAAACTTGCCAAAACCTTTTAATTAATTTAATAATGACTTTTTAATGCTAATTAAAGCCCTAAAAATCACTTTTAAATATTAAAAAGCCTTAAACAAGATTTTATAGTTTGTAAACCTCAAGAATGACTTAATTAAACTAAAAACTATTTTTAAAAATTTTAAAACCAAATTAAACTATTTTTAAACTCCTAAAACTATTAAAATGTATTAAATCTTAAATTAATTCTAAAAATTAATTGAAAAGCCTAAAAATTATTCTACAAATGGGAAAAGTCCTAATTAATGCTATAGAATCTAGGAAAAATGAAAAAGAAATTAAAATAAAACTTTTTATTTTATTGAATAAAATAATATTAAAATATTCTAAAAAATTAAAAGTCCTCAAATAAATTCTAAAAAATTCTCAAAAATCCTAAATATTCTAACTAAGAAGAAAATGTAAATTAAAGTTTCTAAAACCTCTTAATGAATTTTATATTAATTTTTAAAGTTGCTAAAAAACCCTAAAATTAGATAAAATCAAAAATTAAAGTTTTTGAAAACTTTTTCACATGTAAACCTCAAAAATATCACTAGAAACCTAAAAACTATTTTTTTGTATTTTTTTACTACTGTTTAATATTTTTAAATGACTTTCTAAATTAAAAAATAAAAATAATCCTATTAAATAACTAAATAAAATGAAAAATAAAACTTTTAGTCAGAAAAATCCTAAGCTCTATTAAAAACCTAGGAAAAATGAAACCAAGCAAAAACAAAAAGCCAATAAGCCAGGAATGGCTTATTAAGTCACGGCTTAATTAAACAAGCTTAAACCAAAACGCCCTTAGATACAATTCAAAACCAAGGTTATTAATCAAAGTCCCCAGGGCGCAATGGTAAGAGTGTATGTGTGTGAGCGTGGTGACCAGGGTTCGAATCCTGAAACCCTCCCCCCTTTTTGCACTTAGTTGCGCCGCAGCGCTTGTGTCTTGCGCCGCAACTAGTGAAACGATGGCAACTTTGGTCTGTAGCTCCTTCAGTTGCGCCGCAACAGGTAGGTCTTGCGGCGCAGCTTGTATTTTTTTTTTGCTTTTTTAAACTTTTGCTAACCAACACTGACACCCTTTTTACTTGCTTAATACCAATCCAAAATCACTTTTTACCAGTTTTAATCAAGATTGAATCCAAATTGTTGCCAGTTTCCAAATTTTAAGAACACACTTTGTTCTTCTCTTCACAAATGATGAGAGCCAAAAGGGGTTTGGCTGTGGACTTGTTTGGTGAGTATTTGTGGAACAAAAGGCACCCTTGTGCTCTTTCTGAGCACAAGGAGTCAGGATACACAGGTAGCACAAAATCCTAGCACCAAGATACAATTTCAAGCACACAATAGGCTCATACAAGTTTCTGTGACAGATTATGAAAACCAGTGGACTATAGGGCTATCTGCTTGCTTTCTAATGAACTTCTAACCTTCAAGTTTAGCATACACCATCACAATATGGTACTCAAGCAACAACAATAACTAGAATCTCCCTAACACTCTCAGATTATCACAATCAATCACCAAAAAAAATGAAGAAAAATAAACAGATTTGTGACAAGAAAATTTGAGCTTTACCTTTTTCTTTTAAATCCACACAACTTGCTCAAAAACCTTTCCAAATCAAAACCCAAGCTAAATACTACCTAACTCAACCCTACTAGCAAACTTTAACACGTTTAATCACCCAAATCAACAACTACTCCCCTGCTAATCCCTATTGCCAAACAGTCCTTTATCTTTTGAAAACCAAATTTTTACAAAGTGAAACCTAACAAAACCTATTCAAACTAGTTCAACTAGCATCTATCATGCATAATAACATAATAGAACACAATTCAAACAGCTCTTAACAACAATTATCCAACACTCATTCAAATCACATAAGCCACAACTTCCTGAGATTTTACAAAGGTAAAAGAAAATACCTTAGAACCCTTACATCCAAGGGTTCTTGTGGATGAATATCCACCTCCAATCCAACTCGGGTTGGAGCAGAACCTTTATCAACAAACAAATAACCTGCCAAAAAGATCAAAGAGAAAAACAAGGAAATATCCAATATGCCTATTTTCTGTTTTTCTTTTCTTTCTTTAAAACTTTCCAAAATCTTTTCAAACTTACTTAAAATGTTTTAAAACCACTCTAAACTCACAAATCAACACCCCTTTGTCCACTTTCACTTCCAAAGAGGGATGATTTATAAAACTTTTTTTTTTTAAAAAATCTGTCTTACTTTTCCTTCTTGAAATGTTTTTCAAAAATCAAATTCAAACTTTCACATTAATGGAACTCAGCTTAATTGCAATCCTAACACACAAACTTTTTATAAACAACTAAAAGGAATTACAATTTAATTCAAAATACCAAACTTTAATTTTTATAAAAAAGGGATTACAAAGGAATTGCAAAAACTGGAACAAGGGATTGTGAACATGCTCACACCCTTTAAATAGAACTAAGAGAACATTCTAGGACTTCTAAAACCCTAATGAATGGAATCTCCAAAATGCCCTTGGGTCTTGATCTTCAAAGTGGTCAAAACTTGCCCATGTGATATGCCAGCTTGGAATCTTCAATAGGGAACGTTGGATGAACCTTGGGGACAAAGGAAAGCAATCCCATACGTTTATCTTGTCTCCTTTTGGGTTTTTGTGGAAAACGACCTTGCAGGGGAGGCTTGGGGAGGGTCCACAGTCCATGTGATCATGTTGGGTGAAGTGGGTTTGGTTGAGAGGGACATGTATTAGTGATCTGGAAGGTTTGAGTTAATACCCCTTTGGATTGAGTGAGATTGAATCTGGGGTGGGATTAGGGTTTATGGGTTAATTATCCAGGTTTTAATCTATTTTGGGGATAATTATTTTCAAATTAATGTTTAGGAGGGAAGGGGTTTAAGTGGGTTGACTGTTGACTGGGTTTAATTTAATAAAACGGGTAGGGTATTGGGTATTGGACGGGTAGGTTAAGGGTTTGGGTAAGGGTATGGGTTGGTGGGTGGGTTATGTGAGGTGGCAAAAGCTGAGTGGGTGGGTGAGTTTGGGCTTTTGGCAAGTATGGTCCCCAAGCATTCAACTTCTCTTCACTTTGTATTTAATACCCAACAGTGCCCAAATTAGCTTTGTCAACTTTTGACAACTTGTCAAAAGTGGCACAAACTTTTCCAAAAGCTTTTCCAAGGGTATCTTTTGCATAATCTTCAAACTTGATGGACTGATCTTGTAATATCTTCAAATATTAAGGTCCATACTTGTACAATTGATAAATGGAGGGTCAATTGTGACAAGTTCTTCAAAGATGAGGGGCCATTTTTGCCAATCTTCAATTCTTCAAGGGTCTTTTTGCAAAATTCCAAACTTGGGCCCGGTTCATTGTGCGACTTCGTTTCCCGTGTTCGTTTTTTATTGATTCTTGTATTCTTTTGCCAATTCCTCAATATCCGTACCTAAAAATACACAAGTAACAAACACGAGCATATATTTGGCATGTTTTATGATATTTTATGCAATTTAAGGCTGATTTGGACGATGAGACCATGTATAAAAGCAGTCTCATCACTCCCCCATACTAAAGTTAAACATTGTCCTCAATGTTTCGAGTCTAGGGGTGCAAACACCCCCATACTAGAGACGTAGTCGAATGCCTAATCTAGCATGGAAAGGGTGTAACCAATAAGTAATAGCCGTTTATGAAGTGTGCTAAAAACCTAAGGTTAGAACATAAAAGGATATCATATGTGGATATTGGGAAAGGCCTCCAAAGCAAACGATCGAGTGCTCCCATGAAACGAACACGAGAGGCTCCAATCGTGAAGATGATGATCTAAAAGACACAATTCACAAACAACCACGGAACAAAGGTTGGAAGGGCACAAATCCCCTCACATTAAACTAATTAGAAAGCAATAATATGTACATGGATAGGCATGGGTCTCCCCCACGAGGCACCTTGTTTTTGATAACCGAGTCAAAAGCTCGACTCGAATCCCCATAAATGTGATCATTTAGGGATAATCATGGTTTGGTCAATTTTTGGGTGGGGCTTACATGATAAACAAGGCCCAAAAACAACCGGTATTAAGGACTAAGTCCTTTGATGATGTAAAATACCGGGATCAAAGATGGCGTTCTCGTTTTCTTTGGAAAAACAAATCAACGCCACTTTGTCGTGTGTCAACACAAACTCAAAGAGTTTCAAGAAAATAGATAAGAAGAAATAGAAGGGTGGGACAATGGGTAAGTCTCTAAAAACATGAGCTACTCGAGGTAGACTCGCACCAATCAAATGAAAAGATTTTCCATTTATTGCATCGGTGGAAGACCGAGATTTCCTTGTATAATCAATTCCAGGATCAAATATCTCGTCCTCGGTGGAGAAAGGGGAGGGAACATAAGGGGCTTCCCCCACACTAGGTCCACACAAAGCATCGTCAAAAGGAGAAGACGAGCTTGTAGTACTCAATACACGCGGTGATGACGGAGTTAGAATAGTAGAAAAATCTTTTAAATTAGATTCAAAATCTTTTCCTTTTTCATTTTTAATACTCTCCTTATGAAAACCCGATTGAATAATGTCAAAAATATTTGGTGTATCTAAAACAATGTTAGTCACACTAAAAATTCTCACATTTTGAAAGCGTTTTGGTCTAGGTGGTGGCAAGTTTTCAAATCTTTTGTCAACAAAGAAAACCTCCCCATCGGGATCAACGTATTCATCATCCGAAGAATCACTCGAGATTGGAATTATCGGCTTAACACTCTTAACCTCCATCGGCGGAGGGGACGGAACTTCATTTTTATCAACAACTCCTAAAACTCTATTTGAAATCTTTTGACACATGTTTTTGATAGGATTGACATTGTACAAAGATGTGATTGAATAAACATGAGAAAGCGTGGAGTTTTGGGTTGCATTAATGACGAGTTCTTCCTCATTGAAACGAAGAGTGATTTTTCTTGCATGCACATCGATAAGTGCTCTCGAGGTATCCAAAAAAGATCGACCTAAAATTAACGGAACTTTAGGATCGATGGGAATATCAACAACAATGAAGTCCACGGGATAATAGAATTTCCCAACTTTCACAAAGACGTCCTCGGCAACTCCACAAGCTAGAATCGTAGAATGATCGGCCATTTCGATTGACATTCTTGAAGGAGTGAGATTTGGAAGATTGAGCGACTTAAAAATCTCGAGAGGCATCAAATTAATACTAGCACCAAGATCGGCCAAGGCGTAGCATTCTTCCATGTCTTGGATAGCACATGGGATTAAAAACTTTCCAGGATCACCGACTTTTTGAGGTATGCGGCTTAGAAAAACCGAAGAACAACTAGACGATTTTTGCAATTTTTCTTTGTTATTCAACATACTTTTGAAGTTCGCGGCAAATCGAGGCATCATGACTAAGGCGTCGGCAAAACTTATATTAAAATGCAAGTCACGAAACATTTTCATAAAAAGTTCAAATTGATAATTATTTCGTTCTTGTGCCTTTTCCTTGTCTCGTCTTGATGGGTAGGGTAAAGGTGGTGTGGGTTGGGGCAAATTAGGCATAGGCATCGGCCTTGGAATCTCGGGTTCCATAATGGGTATTGGTTCAACCGTAGGTGTGGTTTGAGCGGTACTTCGTGGGATTGTAATGTGCTCCTTTTCAACCACAACCTCGGGTTCTTTCTCTTTTTCCTTCTCCATAGAAGTACTTGGACGAGAAGTGGGTTCTTTGAAAGTTTTACCACTACGAGTGGTAATAACCTTCAATTCTCCTTTCGGGTTCACGATGGTATCACTAGGAAGACCACCCGAAGAAGAAGGCTTACACATGATAGCTTCAAACATTTTAGCCATACGATCTTCAAACTTAGATTGCCTAGCATCCGCTTTCAACAACTCTTGCTTAATCTCATGTTGTCCTTGCTCCATTTTTTGTTGATTTTGTTGGAGTCGTGTGACATTTCCTTCCATTTTATTAGCATGAGTTTTAAGTTCATTAGCAAGTTCGTTTTTAAGCTCGTTTTTCAATTCGGATCTTAAGCTAACCATTTCACGTTGCATATTGTCAAACTTAGCATCATTAGCCTTAGCATAATTCAAAAATTCTCCTTGAAGATTTTTGGTGTGATCGTTTTGAAATCCTTGGGCATTAGTTTGAAAATCACGGTTTTGGTTTTGGTTTGAAATTTGCCCATTTCCACTTTGGTAATTACCTTTGTTATAGTTTCTTTGATTTCCTTGGTAATTTCCACCTTGATTGTTGTTGTTGCGATAATTATTAGCATTTTGATTGGGTTGAGCTTGATTTGAACGTGAACCTTGACCTATTTGGTTATAAGTTCCCGTGGCTACAAAAGCATTCGAAGTGTTACCATCCGCGGTAATGCACTCGGATAAATCATGAGCTCCCCCACACGACAAACAACTTTTAGAAACCGCTTTAACCGAAGCGGTGTTGGAAGCTTCTTGAGCCTTCCAATGGGACATAAGGTTTGCAAATCTATCGAAAAATCGGTTTTCTTCATTTGCTTCATCATGTAATGCATTGATAGAACGAGATGATGATGACGAGCCCAATTTGGCAACACTCGGTGTGTGACGAGGGCTATAAACCTTAGACCTATTCTCGATTATGACCAAAGCTTCTTCAACCGTTTTACACAAAAAATTACCACCCGCGGCGGCGTTTAAATAATCTCTTTCATGATCGTTAAGTCCATTGTAAAACGTGTCGATTTGGTGCAAATCGGAAAAACCATGATGAGGACATTCGTGTAACATCTCCTTAAACCTATTCCAAGCCGTAGAAAAACTTTCATTTGGTTCTTGTGAAAATTTAGAAATTTCATTCTTCAAATGCGTAGTCTTAGAGGGCGGAAAAAATTGGTTCACGAACTTCGAAACGAGATCGGTCCACGTCAATATAGAATTGGGTGGCTCTTTCTCTAACCAAATTTTAGCGGGCCCCGCTAAGGAATACGGAAAAAGCATCATCTTAATCGAGTCATTCGAGACATCCTTGAATTTGCACGTGGCGGTAAGACGATTAAATTGGCGGATATGGTTGTGAGGATTGTCCTTCTCATCACCACGGAATTTGTTGTTTTGGATCATCGACAACAAACCCGTTTTCACTTCAAAATTCTCCGCAAGGATTGCGGGAATTACAATAGCTTCTCCATAACCCTCGGTGGGTGCTTGAAGTAACTCCATCATAGTTCGATTCGCCATGGTAGGTTCTTCTCGTACAATGGGTTCGTCAATAGGAGACTCCTCACTAGAATGAGTGAGTGATTTGTTTCTTCGTTTACGAGCACGTCTAGCTTTAGAGCGAGTTTGCATAAACGTCACGTACAACGAGAAGGCGAGCAAAGAAGATTCTTTTTGGTTTTTTTTTGTGTTTTTTCAAATTTTTTGTGGTTTTTGATTGTATTAACCTTTTGGAATTGGTGAATATATTAAGTAGACAATGAGTCCACAAATCTCCTCACTTAATCAAATCTCTTGATTAAAAAGGCCTCAAGGAATGAAAACGATCACGTGGAGTGAACGCCTTCGATGACTTTAGAACGATGGTGGAACACCAAATCGTTCAAGAGGGTTTAATCAAATGAAACCAAGAAAATATATATGATATGTAATAATACTTTGGGCGGCAAAACCCTCGATTCACTCTCAAAATCAAATACGCACAAGCAAGCGGAGGAAACGAGGCGGCGCGAAGCACTTAAGAGCCTTTTTCCTTTAGGTTGTGAAATACAACCGCCTTATACCCACCTTATAGTTTGTATTATCAAGATCAAGCTTCACGAAAGTATTTATCTATTTTTGCCTTTTTTCTTTGGTTTGAGATTCGAATACAATGATTGGGTAATGACCTCCCAAGTCAAGGTTGTGATTTCTCACGTATTTGGAGTACTTGTGTATTTATTGTTCTACGTATACAATATACTAATAGTATTCACACAAAAACCGAAAAACGATAATACGTATTAATAGAGTGCTATTAATACAATTATATTATGGCTAATAGAAAAACAACAATGTTTCAATCAAAACACAACACGCCTCCCCGGCAGCGGCGCCAAAAAATGATGGTAGTGTTTTTACACACCTTTAGGAAAAGGAGGTAAAATAGTGGTAAGCGTTAAGCGTCGGTTTAGGAAAACCAAGCACTTATGACCCAATGAGTGGGAATCGTTCTCTCGAGGAGGCACGTGTGTTGTGTAATGAATTGATTGATTTTGTTTTTGATTATTAATGAGAAGAAAAGAAGAAAAAATGACGAAGACGAAAAAATTAGAAAAATAAGGCAAAACACTACTAGAAAGTTACGACGAAGAACGAGAAAAACACAAAATTTAAAATTTAAACCTAAAAATTCCTAAAAATTACTAAAAACTCCCAAATAATATTCTAAGGGTTTACAAAAAATTCAAACTTGCCAAAACCTTTTAATTAATTTAATAATGACTTTTTAATACTAATTAAAGCCCTAAAAATCACTTTTAAATATTAAAAAGCCTTAAACAAGATTTTATAGTTTGTAAACCTCAAGAATGACTTAATTAAACTAAAAACTATTTTTAAAAATTTTAAAACCAAATTAAACTATTTTTAAACTCCTAAAACTATTAAAATGTATTAAATCTTAAATTAATTCTAAAAATTAATTGAAAAGCCTAAAAATTATTCTACAAATGGGAAAAGTCCTAATTAATGCTATAGAATCTAGGAAAAATGAAAAAGAAATTAAAATAAAACTTTTTATTTTATTGAATAAAATAATATTAAAATATTCTAAAAAATTAAAAGTCCTCAAATAAATTCTAAAAAATTCTCAAAAATCCTAAATATTCTAACTAAGAAGAAAATGTAAATTAAAGTTTCTAAAACCTCTTAATGAATTTTATATTAATTTTTAAAGTTGCTAAAAAACCCTAAAATTAGATAAAATCAAAAATTAAAGTTTTTGAAAACTTTTTCACATGTAAACCTCAAAAATATCACTAGAAACCTAAAAACTATTTTTTTGTATTTTTTTACTACTGTTTAATATTTTTAAATGACTTTCTAAATTAAAAAATAAAAATAATCCTATTAAATAACTAAATAAAATGAAAAATAAAACTTTTAGTCAGAAAAATCCTAAGCTCTATTAAAAACCTAGGAAAAATGAAACCAAGCAAAAACAAAAAGCCAATAAGCCAGGAATGGCTTATTAAGTCACGGCTTAATTAAACAAGCTTAAACCAAAACGCCCTTAGATACAATTCAAAACCAAGGTTATTAATCAAAGTCCCCAGGGCGCAATGGTAAGAGTGTATGTGTGTGAGCGTGGTGACCAGGGTTCGAATCCTGAAACCCTCCCCCCTTTTTGCACTTAGTTGCGCCGCAGCGCTTGTGTCTTGCGCCGCAACTAGTGAAACGATGGCAACTTTGGTCTGTAGCTCCTTCAGTTGCGCCGCAACAGGTAGGTCTTGCGGCGCAGCTTGTATTTTTTTTTTGCTTTTTTAAACTTTTGCTAACCAACACTGACACCCTTTTTACTTGCTTAATACCAATCCAAAATCACTTTTTACCAGTTTTAATCAAGATTGAATCCAAATTGTTGCCAGTTTCCAAATTTTAAGAACACACTTTGTTCTTCTCTTCACAAATGATGAGAGCCAAAAGGGGTTTGGCTGTGGACTTGTTTGGTGAGTATTTGTGGAACAAAAGGCACCCTTGTGCTCTTTCTGAGCACAAGGAGTCAGGATACACAGGTAGCACAAAATCCTAGCACCAAGATACAATTTCAAGCACACAATAGGCTCATACAAGTTTCTGTGACAGATTATGAAAACCAGTGGACTATAGGGCTATCTGCTTGCTTTCTAATGAACTTCTAACCTTCAAGTTTAGCATACACCATCACAATATGGTACTCAAGCAACAACAATAACTAGAATCTCCCTAACACTCTCAGATTATCACAATCAATCACCAAAAAAAATGAAGAAAAATAAACAGATTTGTGACAAGAAAATTTGAGCTTTACCTTTTTCTTTTAAATCCACACAACTTGCTCAAAAACCTTTCCAAATCAAAACCCAAGCTAAATACTACCTAACTCAACCCTACTAGCAAACTTTAACACGTTTAATCACCCAAATCAACAACTACTCCCCTGCTAATCCCTATTGCCAAACAGTCCTTTATCTTTTGAAAACCAAATTTTTACAAAGTGAAACCTAACAAAACCTATTCAAACTAGTTCAACTAGCATCTATCATGCATAATAACATAATAGAACACAATTCAAACAGCTCTTAACAACAATTATCCAACACTCATTCAAATCACATAAGCCACAACTTCCTGAGATTTTACAAAGGTAAAAGAAAATACCTTAGAACCCTTACATCCAAGGGTTCTTGTGGATGAATATCCACCTCCAATCCAACTCGGGTTGGAGCAGAACCTTTATCAACAAACAAATAACCTGCCAAAAAGATCAAAGAGAAAAACAAGGAAATATCCAATATGCCTATTTTCTGTTTTTCTTTTCTTTCTTTAAAACTTTCCAAAATCTTTTCAAACTTACTTAAAATGTTTTAAAACCACTCTAAACTCACAAATCAACACCCCTTTGTCCACTTTCACTTCCAAAGAGGGATGATTTATAAAACTTTTTTTTTTTAAAAAATCTGTCTTACTTTTCCTTCTTGAAATGTTTTTCAAAAATCAAATTCAAACTTTCACATTAATGGAACTCAGCTTAATTGCAATCCTAACACACAAACTTTTTATAAACAACTAAAAGGAATTACAATTTAATTCAAAATACCAAACTTTAATTTTTATAAAAAAGGGATTACAAAGGAATTGCAAAAACTGGAACAAGGGATTGTGAACATGCTCACACCCTTTAAATAGAACTAAGAGAACATTCTAGGACTTCTAAAACCCTAATGAATGGAATCTCCAAAATGCCCTTGGGTCTTGATCTTCAAAGTGGTCAAAACTTGCCCATGTGATATGCCAGCTTGGAATCTTCAATAGGGAACGTTGGATGAACCTTGGGGACAAAGGAAAGCAATCCCATACGTTTATCTTGTCTCCTTTTGGGTTTTTGTGGAAAACGACCTTGCAGGGGAGGCTTGGGGAGGGTCCACAGTCCATGTGATCATGTTGGGTGAAGTGGGTTTGGTTGAGAGGGACATGTATTAGTGATCTGGAAGGTTTGAGTTAATACCCCTTTGGATTGAGTGAGATTGAATCTGGGGTGGGATTAGGGTTTATGGGTTAATTATCCAGGTTTTAATCTATTTTGGGGATAATTATTTTCAAATTAATGTTTAGGAGGGAAGGGGTTTAAGTGGGTTGACTGTTGACTGGGTTTAATTTAATAAAACGGGTAGGGTATTGGGTATTGGACGGGTAGGTTAAGGGTTTGGGTAAGGGTATGGGTTGGTGGGTGGGTTATGTGAGGTGGCAAAAGCTGAGTGGGTGGGTGAGTTTGGGCTTTTGGCAAGTATGGTCCCCAAGCATTCAACTTCTCTTCACTTTGTATTTAATACCCAACAGTGCCCAAATTAGCTTTGTCAACTTTTGACAACTTGTCAAAAGTGGCACAAACTTTTCCAAAAGCTTTTCCAAGGGTATCTTTTGCATAATCTTCAAACTTGATGGACTGATCTTGTAATATCTTCAAATATTAAGGTCCATACTTGTACAATTGATAAATGGAGGGTCAATTGTGACAAGTTCTTCAAAGATGAGGGGCCATTTTTGCCAATCTTCAATTCTTCAAGGGTCTTTTTGCAAAATTCCAAACTTGGGCCCGGTTCATTGTGCGATTTCGTTTCCCGTGTTCGTTTTTGATTGATTCTTGTATTCTTTTGCCAATTCCTCAATATCCGTACCTAAAAATACACAAGTAACAAACACGAGCATATATTTGGCATGTTTTATGATATTTTATGCAATTTAAGGCTGATTTGGACGATGAGACCATGTATAAAAGCAGTCTCATCACAAATCGAGAAAAATGACGAAAAATTACAAAAGTTAAAATTTTGAAAACTTAACTTTTGATAAACTATTTAAACTTAAAAAGAAATTTAAAACTATTTTAAAAATAAAAGTAGGCTAAAAAACTCAAATGTGTAAAATTGAACAAAACGCTTAACTGGACCAAATAGCCCAATAAGAGATATACTTAACGAGAAAAACTAAAAATTTACAAGGACTATTTTTTAGACTTATAAAACTACAGAAAAAAGAAAATTTGAAAAAGCTTTTGACAATAAGCTAGAATAAGCAATTTTCTAGTTCAAGTAAAATAAATAGTCGAATTTCTATAAAACTTGCAAAGACGCTAAAAATTTGAGAAATCTGGTTGAATTAAAATAATAATAATAATAATAATAATAAAATAAAAAAAACTAGGAATAAGAAAAAGTTAAATAAGCAAACGGGAATAAGCACTACGAAAAAATAAGCAAAATATACGAACACGAAACAAGATCAAATTTTAAGAGACCAAACTAGACTATTAAAAAAAAACGTATAAAAAAACGGCTATGAAACGAGAAGGTAAAATGCTACACGAAGGAATAAGCAGAAACGTAGCTAATATGTATTCTTACCTAAAATATCACGAAAATAAAAAGCGTATAAAAGAAACAAAGAAGGAAGTAATAACAAAAAGAAGCTGTAGAGCAGATGGTTATTGTGGTGATTGCTGCGTCTGATGTGTGCAGGTGGTCCTGCGTTCGAAGCCCACTGGTGGCATTTTTTTGAACAGTTATTCGTTTCTTTGGCTTTTTTCTTTTGGAATGCACAATAATCTCTCAATAAGCAGTGGCTTATTGAGTATATAACGACCGATATTACACGCAGACTTAATCAATAAGCACAGAAACACTAATTCGCTCACACAATCCAATTACAAGCAGTTGAACCAAGAATTTAACAAGGACACATCTAATGAACAGTAGCAGTGGGACTAGCAGTCAAAAAGTGAAATTTGAACTTAAAATTAAGACCACTTAAAAGGCTCTAAACCCTAAAATTATGAAAAACAGAAAATCAGCCATCCTTAATCTAATAGTACTCTAATATTCAAAACTTGAAACCTTAAAATGAGGCCTCAAATCTAACTGCAAGTTTTAAAGAACTTTTTGCCGCAAAATGCTAATACTATCCTACTATGATGAGCTATATCACTTAGAGACCTAAAGGACATGTGCAAACATCAAAGTTACTTCAAATAACAACTTAACAACCTAAGTA
This sequence comes from Glebionis coronaria, assembly GCA_025667525.1. Lineage (NCBI taxonomy): Eukaryota > Viridiplantae > Streptophyta > Magnoliopsida > Asterales > Asteraceae > Glebionis > Glebionis coronaria. The sequence continues at coordinate 190,939 of JANFOE010000021.1, read as the reverse complement.
AAGCAAATCTAACATCTTTTATATAAAAAACCTACAATCCAAAAGAATCAAACAGTGACTTAAGTGAAGAAAATCCTAATCTATCTATTTTTTTTCTTTTTGTGACATTATTACAGGGTATAAGTAAAATACCTATGTGCAATAGTGCTAAACCTCAAACATCATTTAGACAAGTGGATGTAAACATGTAAACAAGGGCAATCAACACAGAAAAAAAAATGCTTAACATACCTATTGATCTTTATATGAAAGAAATATAATAAACAAGCAACTCTTTGATTTTAAACTAAAACAACTAATTTTAAGCAAGAAGTAAATTATCCTAAGCTAAATTAAGGTGTGCAAGCAACTCACAGCCTGATGCTATTGTCACTTAAAGCTTAACAACTATGATCCAAACACCCTTTTAAGTGGGCAGACTAGAAGATTAACAAAATAAAGATGAAATTCACACTGAAATAAAGCAAGATTCATGCATAAACATTAACATAAGCAATAATTTAAACAAAAAAAACAAGCAACAACAACCAATAAGCAAATAAGCATAAGTCCAATAAGCAAATGATTTTGACAGAAAAATAAAAAAAAGGAAGAAGTACTTATATTGAGTCAGGGCTTTGCAACCTTGCCTAATCTTACTACAAGAACCCCCTTCTTGAACTTGTCAATTAAAAATCGCTTAACTCCTTCGCTTATCAACAATGATCTACAATACTTCAACAATCATCTACCATAAATCTACACAACTCCTGGGAATTCCTTGTACCTGAAACAAATGTGACAACCAACAAAGGATGATAACAAGCTGATGAGATGCTTATTTAAGCTTATGTGTCAAATAAGCTTCAATAAGCTAGCTTAAAAGCAGAGAGAAAAAAAATACTTAACCAAAAACTAAGTTTGAAAAAAGCTTTTTAAAGGTAAAAAAAAACTTGCAAAGAATTTAAACAAGACAGAATTTAACACTTTAACAAAACCAGTTCATAAGCTTCACTTGTCACATAAGCTTATGAACAGCTTGAGCTATAGTGGTTCTCAAAAGGGTTAACAAGTTTTTTGAAAATCTTTTGATGGACAAAAATTAAAGTTGCATGAAACATAAATGTGCAAAAATTTAAAAACAAGCTAGAATTAAAATGGAACACAAATTTCAATTTATTAAAAACTGTAGGAGATACAAGCTTAACAAAAATGAAAATTTGGAACAAAAAACAGAAAGTGAAATAAGCTTACTATATAAAGATACAAATGAGGAGAAACCCTAAACTATAATGTCGACATTGTTCCTCTAAAAATTTGATCATGGCCCTTGAATTCATACTAGAAGCTTCCCAATTCGAATCTATGGCTCACATTGAACTTCACATGTTGTCATTTCTCTGAGATGGGTGTCAAAACCGTTTGATTTGAGTGTTGGCCAAGGGAACGAATCACAGCCATAGAATGGTCTTCAATATTTGTCTTCTTCTTTTCCCATGTGATTTGACATCTTGTGATACTTTGTTTTCTGACTTGGCGACAAAGTCATGTGGGAAAGCTAATATGGGGGTTCAATTATATCTTGGAGAGTTCAATTGCGAATACCCCTTTGTTTGGGCCTGAGTTCTTCCTGTGTAACAAGAGAGGATGAATGGTGAATAGTACAACTATTACAGTATTTCCCTCTCTATCCCAAATAGTTGACCGTTTGACCATTTTTAGTATAAAATGGGCTATTGGACTGATTATGGCTAATGGATCAAGTGGTATTTGTAAACTTTAACACAAAGTAACAAAGTAGCAACCATTTTGCAAACTTAGTCCAAAGATAACATAAGGACCAAACATGTAAATTGGTATAGCTTTAAGGTTATTTTTGGTCAAGTATGAATGGTGAAGGGCATTTTGGTCATTTTAAAGAGAATTTGGGTTTTGAGGCCCGTTAAGTGACATTCAGGCTTCGGTTTTCTTGTATGTCTTCATTCCTCATGTTCGTTTTTGCTTGAATCTTGTGACCTTTTGTTGATTTCACGATATCCGTACCTAAAATACACAATGAACAAACACAAGCATATATTTGGGTATTTTGATGATATTTTAAGCGTTTTAAGCCCGATTTGGACGATGAGACTATGTATAATTGCAGTCTCATCACTGGCTATGATCACACTTATAGGAAAATATTGGTCTTTCTCAAGGCGGTCTATGATGGCCAGTGGGAGGCCTTCTAGTTTGTGGAACGCAGCATCAAAGAGTTCTTGTGCGTACCTGGAGTAAATTTCACTACCCACCAGGGGTCTGGTTAGTAAATTCTCCTTAAAGGCGCGCTTGATGGCGAGGCTTTTTCCTAGTAGTCGCGCATCATCGAAGATATCCCTGATCACTTTATTGAGTTTGGGCTGCTCCACGGAACTTTTCACAGCTAATTGCAGACCATGCTTTATTAACCAATGATTCTCCGTCCGCGCGGCGGCAAGGTGTGGATAAAGCTCTATATCAAAATCAATGCTCATATACTTTAGAATCTCGGATTTCTTAGCCATATCTTTGGGACAATTGGCAACAAAATTGTTACAATTTGAAGTAAGGGCACTCATACCTTCTTCCAGCATAGACATAGCCCAGAGATTTTCATCCTCCTGCTTCCCACGCAAGCAGCGCTCGCAATCTATAAGTTCAGATAATGTTGCCTTTTCATCCACTAAATATTGGATGGATCCGGCATTTATGCTGGACACAGCGCGTAAACGTGCAAGTTCGCACTTGGCAATTATGAGTTCGCGGTCTTTTTGTTCTGTTGCTTGATGGACATTTTTTGATTTGCCTGTGCCAGTCGCTTTGATAGCTGTGATTCCTTCTTTTTCAAATGCGCGACTAGAGTTATTTCATGTGAGGTAACTGTATCCAACTCTCTCATTAGTGTTGTGGCGGGCATTTCCTGCAAGTGTTGGGCGCGGCCAGGGGGAGTTAAGTGGTGGAGGAAATCCTCGCATACAGTTGTGCAGTCCAGTACGCATGAGCGGGTGCACTTCCAGGAGGGAACGAATTTGGTGGACTTCGAGGTGCTTGCACCAGCTTTGGTCGTTTCAACGTAGGAGCTGCAAATTTAATACCATACGAGTGTTAGGAAAGTGCACGCATTGTTTGTTTCGAGCTAATGATAAGGAATGATGTGGTGATGTACCTGGATATATGTGCCTTTCCCCGCGGCCTTAAGAGTATTCCCCACGAAGTCACATCGGCACGAGGTCTAGTCTGCAATGTTCTCCCCCTTTTGGGAATTTGTTATGTGGGGGAGCACTGTAATTTTTTGTAACTAGGAAACAGTATGCTCTCTTCTGGTGGGCCTGTGTAGGAGTCCCCTTTGAAACCATGGTCTTCCTCCCCTCCCAGATCCGTTTCTTCTGACGAAGAATCTATGGTACATGGCACACTTCGGATGGGAGTAGCATTTACTGCAGTTATCCTCTCGGTGCTCCCTCCAGGTGTTGGGGAAGGGAACTCCAAGGCTACGGTGCGTTAGCCAACGTGCCATCCATTTGATAGATCGATGGTGTGAAAGGCCGAGCGCGTATACTCACCGCGCACGGATTCTCGCGCTTCACAAGCTGCGTATACGTTAGTTCTACAAAAGTGTGAGGAATATATGAGTGTATGCGCATAAGTCGTTTTAATTTTTTATTTTTTGGACTACAAGGTGCTTACCATGGTCGAATTCATCAAAGTATTGGGGAAGGTGGTTTGTAGGAAGGGTCGATGTATGGCTCAGTCCTAGGGCGTATAGAAGGGCCTCTGGATATTCCTGCATTGGTATCCGGTCGGTGTTTAATTACCTGTGCGTCTGCTTCATTGTACGAGCCAACAATGGGGCGGTCATCTTTCATCATTGTCTCGGGGGTGATGAAAACGTAATCGAATGGAAATACAACCTTATCTACCCAGAAGAATTTATCGTTCCACTTCTTCAGCGAATCTATCTTTACCGAGTAACATTGTAACTGACCGCGTTTTGCAAAATATATCCACCCGTTTATCCACGAGGGTCGGTAGAAGGCGTGGAAAAGGTTTATTGTTGGGTCAACGTTCTTAAGTAGGCAGTTTATTTCAAAATTTGAGATTTTGGCGGCGCCTATACAATGCAGATGTGAAAGGTGTATGCTGTAGTAGCCTAGTATATCCATCAGAAAGCGACTCAGGGGTATGCGATTGTTGGAAAACTCGATGAACCTGGTGTATATACCAATTTTTCCATTAGGGAAACTTCCAATATGTGTTTGTGGATCAGGTACAGCTAGATGGAGATCTGTAGATATATGGTATTTCGTGACGAAATGGGAGAGTTCTTGTTCTGATATGCGGGACGTTACATCAAACAACTGTGCTACCATTTTTTCTTTGCAGATATTTTAAGACGGCGGAGGAGCTGGTATTGTTTTTTGTTCAAAGTTTTTGTTCCCTGCTATTTTCAACAATGGTGGGAGGTTTTTTTGGATAGGCAAAGAAGAAGGTTGCATGTCTGACAGACTGCATTTATATACACTACAGACGCATGGGATCTTGCGGCACGTGTCTAAAATGCTTTGTTCATCCTACGGTGTTTGCCAGTTGGCTCCTCTGACGTGGTTAGTGTCTTTCCCAGTTCTTGATGCAGGGTTGTGATAGTGGAGTCTGACGTGGACACTTATTCAAACTCATTTCATGTGGGTTGTTTGTGGTGTTTCTTTTAATGATGATTGCACAGGGGCATGAATGGTTTATAGTCTAGTCGCCGTGGTTGGAACCTGCGACCACTAGACTGGGGGGACATGATGACGTATAGTCCCTAGTTGGGCTGGATAGCCCAACCCATGGGTACTACCCGCATCCATCAGGAATGGATTGAATGCTTATGCGACACGCGCGCAAGCCCATGAGGCCCGGTAAGCCGCTGTCGCACATAAGGTTAATTACTTAGCCAGGTCCTTGTCGCAGCACGACATGATTAGACAAGAATATAATCTATCATATAGATATATTAACCTAAAGGGAAGGGATATACACTTACCTTGGGTATGTGATAAGGATTAAACTATTTTAGGTCATTATCTCTTCCTTTGACCGCAAGAGTAGGAGAGCCCAACCAGGACTCTCTTGGGTATAAAAGGAACCCCATAGGTTCCATAAATGTAGGATACACACAATACCCTAAACACTACATACTCAAATCGATTACTTACTCTCACACCGGAGTCTAATCGTGGGTCATAAACCCATGGTAAGCGTAACGGTGTCTGTTTAGTGCGCAAGGTCCTCAAAGCAAGTTTCACCTGGTACAAGAGCCAGAGTCCGCAAGGCCCCAAATTAAGCCTAATTTGGGTCAAGCTCGGTCTACCCAACTTTGTATCAACAATGCTAAATATGGAAATATACTAATTATGGAAACATGCTGTTATGGAAACATACTATTTATGGAAGTATACTATTTGTGGAAACATACTATTTATGGAAACTTTCTATTTTTGGAAACTTAATAATTATGGAAACTTTCTATTTTTGGAAACTTACTATTTATGGAAACTTGCTATTTTTGGAAAGTTACTATATATGGAAACCTATTATTTTTGGAAAGTTAATATATATAAAAACTTGCTATTTTTAGAAAGTTACTCATTATGAAATAACAAGTACAATTACACAATAAACATGAAATACACTAATCAAGAACACATGAAACACTAAGAAACACATGAAACATTAAAACAAGTCAAGAACATGTAAAACAAGACAAGAACAATTAAAATAAGTTAAGAACACGTCAATTAAACTAATAATCAGTAAGTATACGTTAACCATACTACTCATTCATGTCCATTTATTATGTATCATTCGTGAAGTCGGAGTAGATCTTTCGCTTTTGTCTTTATTTTCCTTATTGGACACAAGGTACGTATATTCCGTCCTTTAGTAAGGACATTCTCTTCCTATATTTAGGATTTCCCGTTTGCAGCCATCTGTTTCGCCAGTAGTTTACATTAAACTTTTCGGTAATTACTATTATTAGCATTTTAAACTGCCTGAGATATATACATGTATGCCTTGTTCCACCTAGTTATGGAGGTACCATAACCATAACATTTGAGGCACCGGTGTTATGACTCTTCCGTGGTGAGACTGATATCTCACGGCTTCCCTTTCAGTTATTGGCCTTTTATATTATTATCATATGTGGTGAATAGGTGCATCCTAGTACATAGTTAGCATATTACAAGGTAACTGTGGTGTGTGCTCTACATTTGTTACATGGAGCCGATCCATCCACCTAGACAATTATAATTAGAGGCAACCCCTCTAATAAAATGACGAGGTCATCCCTCTATGTATTCGTCATTGATACCTTCATGACCTATATGGGCTCTTGGGCATTTAAAATACAATTTTTATGAAATAAATATAAGTCTTTTTAGATATAAACTAGTTTATAAAACATACTCCAGGTTTTCCAGGACTTACATTATTCCACTACATTTTCATACTTTACTTATGTTTTGTTATTCATATCATTGTCATATATCCGTTCACTGAGCATATTAATCAGCCGTATTTTATTTTCATGTTACCATACGGTAGGTACTAAAGGGCAGAGTCAAGTAATCAAGAGTACGTGCATTAGGATGAAGGCTCACTTGACTTCATTTCTTTTAATGCATTTATATACTTCTGCTTTGCTGGACATTGTTTAGTCCTTATTCTACATTCTTTACTTATGCATTATGTGTGAGCTTATGTTTGGGACCGATGTTTGTTTCCGGTTTACTTTATGGTCATTAATGTTTTAAAACATTTACCTTGCATGCTTTGATGACTCGCCATAATTATCATGTAACGGTCCACTTGTCAAGTGGGGTGTTACAATTATGTATAAGGGCCAAGGTTTCGACCTGTAGGCTCTTAAACTTGACATGTTACTAGTGGGTAGTCACTAGGATCTTCCTAAACTGACAGTAAATTTCATTTCATGTATCTTTTTCTTTAAGTTTTTTACTAAGTAAGGGTTAATAAAGGATTGGCCATACTTAGTCGCATGTGGTTTTCTTTGAATTTTGTTCTGTGGCCCGAACCATAGTCGTCCACCTTTGCCAAAGGCAGTTTTTGTTGGATATGCCTTCATAAATTCATCCATGCATCTCTTATGTTTATCCTATGTTTCTAACAGATTAATCATTTTATTTTCCTCTTTGAAACTGTTAGATGGTTAACAAATGCACCAACGAGGAACTTGCTGCAGCTGTCAATGCATATTTGCAAGTTATGCTCCCTCTGATCCAAAATCAGATTCGGAATGAATATCAGGCTCATTAGAACCAGAATCAGAATAATCCTCCTCCTCCTCCACCTGTCACACTCCACACATAGTTGGAGAGATTCAACAAGCAAACCCCTTGAGCGTTCGAGAAGGCTGAGGTCCCGTCAGATACTAAAAATTAGATCTCGCACATTGAGAAGATCTTTGATTCCATGGGTTCTGATGGGGTGTACAAGGAACGGTTGGCTTGCTACAAGTTTGAGGGTGATGCGCTAGCATGGTGGAGAGCGTACAAGCAGACTAATGGAGGTGATGCATGGTTGGCTACTTTGACATAAGATCAGTTCACAGAGTTGTTCTACAATCAGTTCTTACCATGCTATTCGTCAAAAGACTGGTGAGAACAACACGGAATTCATTCAGCGATTCCTCAGGTTAGCTGGATTTCTGGGTGTTGTTGCTGGTACAAATGAGGAGCAAGCGAAGCATTTCCGTTGGGCTCTTCACTCCTTGACTACTGATCGTCTTTTATGTGCCACTTTCACCAATGTGTCACAAGTGGCAGACGCAACATGCAGTTTGGAGATGCTCTATGAGAGGGATTGTTGGGAATAAATTAAGGCCAGATCACTTGAACGCTGACAAGAACAACTCAAGCGTTGACAATAGCAAAGTGAGCGCTGATAGCATAAGCGTTGACAAGACAAAGTCAAGCGTTGACAGATTGAAGACAAGCACTGATAGAAGATGTGAGCTGCACGTTTATTATATTCTAGAATACTTCTAGTAAGGATAGAGACGACAATGTATTTTGTATGTTTATCTTTACCTAGAATAGTTGATTCGTAGCTTATTGTACAAGACTTCTTGTTCTATAAAAAAAGATCTTTTAGGTTAAAGTTTAATATAAGTTTTCATAAGTATTCACAAGTTAAACCCTTTCATTGTAATCAAGTTCGTTTATTCTAATACAAGTGAAAGTTTGTTTAACATCTTTGTGTTTTAGATCAAGTGTTAATTCCGCATAACACTTTGTTACATTATTCATAAGCAAAGGTTTCTCTACGTGTAGTACTTGATCTAATCTCGTATACACAAAGCTTAATCGATCTAAGTTTGGGATCAACAAGTGGTATCAGAGCTTGTTGAGAAACTTTGATTTGAAGAACGAGATCCAATATCGTGAGGTGAACCAGGCTAAGGAAGAAGTTGAAAAAGAATCTGATGATGTTTTCAGTCAAGGCGAAGTCTACTTCAAGTTCCAACTCATCTTCGTCATCTGATAATGAGGTATGTGATGACTCTTCTTGTAGGATAAATACTGAAAAACTTAATAAAGAGATTTTAAAATTAAAATCAGATCTTTCAGACGTAAGATGCACGTTATCTAATTATCAAGTGGCACTTGTTCAAACTGAAAAGACTGTTTCTGAGTATAAGAAAATGGAGTTTGATTTAAAAGATAAAATAAATATCTTAAAACATGAGTTACATCAGAGTAAAGATGTTCAAGATATAGTAAATAGGGTTAATCTTGATTTGATAGCTCAGTTAGAGGAGGCTAACAAAAATAAAGATAATGTGAGTCTTAAAATCCAGAGATTTGATAAGGCCACACAATCCCTAGGAGAGTGTGTTAGTAAACAAAGAGACTCTAAGGATATGAGTGGGATTGGGATGAATAATTATACTGGTGTTCCACCACCAGCTGGGGATTTCTATGGTGTCCAATCAAAGGATTTATCTTGGACTGGCTTGCCAGAATGCCAAGAGGAGGAATTCATTCCTTCACCTAGAGTGACTTCCCCAGTTGAGGAATACAAGCAAAAACTGACTGACCTAGATGAGTGGAAGAAAGCTAACCACACCTTGTTTGTTAAGGGAGGGTTGTTATGTGAAAGTCCAAATGAGCCCACACCAAACATGATACCAATTGTGGAGTCCTATGATCCTAAACCTATTAAGATCACACACCCTACCACTGGCAAAGCTGTTGACCTTGGCCCACAAACTGTTAGAAAACCTAGTGTTAAATATGCAGAAATGTATAGGAATACTAGGTCACCAAAAAGCCAAGTCAGTAATCATGGAACAGGCTTCTTTGCTTCTAGACCTAAGACCATGTCTAGAAAAGCTTGTTACACATGTGGTAGCTTCTCACATTTGGCATACAAATGTGTCAACGCTTCCAATGTCAACGCTGATAGGAACCATTTCAGCGCTGACAAAAGTCAACATAGGTCAAACACTGTCAGACCCAATACCTTTGTGAACAAAAGTTCACAAGTTGTTAGACCAGCCCCATTCTTTTCTAGAGGGTCTAACACACAAGGCCTAAGACCTTTTCAAAAGTCAAACACTTGGTCCAATAGGCAATGGGTTCCTGTAGCAAACCCTAGGTTCAATGCTGATAAAGGCAATCGGGGCGCTGACAAGAGCAATTTCAGCGCTGACAGACACACTGCCAAACCTAGGTATTTGCAACCACAGGGAAATAGGTCTAAAGCTTCTACTAGCTTAACATGGAGACCAAAACAAGACCAAAACTCTAATTCTACTGGTGTTTCTATGACATGCAACAGGTTTCATTATATTTCAAAAGCAATGTCAACACCAATTGGGGTTAACTGGGAATTTCATTCAAACAGGGATGAAAATGGGGTTGTTATGAGAACTAAGTCTGTTCTTGTTGAACAACCAAATGAATCCAAGTCTTCCAAGGCTTGGGTTCCCAAAGAAAACTAATTTGTTTTCTTTATGTGCAGGGCATTCAGAAGAAGATCAATGATTATGGATACTGGGATAGTGGATGCTCAAGGCACATGACAGGAACGGAAGACTATCTGACCAATTTCTCTTCTATTCAAGATGGTGATAAGGTATACTTTGGAGGGGGCTACGGCACCATCACTGGAAAAGGAACCCTTGTCACCAACAATCTACGGTTTGAGAATGTCTTCTTGGTAAAAGAACTGGATTATAATTTGTTTAGTGTATCACAAGTGTGTGATAACAAAAATAAGGTTCTTTTCACAGATACTGAGTGCTTGGTGTTAAGCAAAGATTATAAGCTTCCTGAGGAAAAATATATAGATTTTAGAACACCAAGGCATAAAGACATATATAATGTGAATCTTAATGGAATTAAGATAAATAATAAAATGTCATGTCTGTATGCTAAAGCCTCAGTAGATGAAAGTAATCTTTGGCACAGGAGATTAGGGCACATAAACTTTAAGAATATCAATAGACTTGTGAGGCTTGGTTTAGTTGATGGTTTGCCTGAAAAGGCTTTCCACAATGACCACTCTTGTGTTGCATGTCTTAAGGGCAAGCAGCACAAGGTCTCATTCAGGTCTAAACAGGTGCACTCTAGTTCTAAACCACTTCACTTATTGCATATGGACCTCTTTGGTCCAACTAACATAGAAAGTTTGAAAGGTAAATCATATTGTTTTGTTATCACTGATGATTATTCCAGGTTTACATGGACTTTCTTTTTAGCCAAGAAAAGTGAAACTGCCCAAAGTCTGATTAATTTCATTACTCAAATTGAGAAGAAAAATGGTAATGAGGTCAAAATTATTAGAAGTGACAATGGGGGTGAGTTTAGAAATCAGTTGTTAGATGATTTTTGTGCCAAGAAAGGGATTACTAGGCAGTTTAGCATAGCTAGAACCCCACAGCAAAATGGGGTTGCTGAAAGGAAGAATAGAACCCTTATTGAAGCAGCCAGAACCATGTTGGCTGATGCCCACTTTCCTATAGCCTTTTGGGCTGAAGCTGTTAACACAGCTTGTTATGTTCAAAATAGGGCATTGGTCAACAAAATACATAATAAGACACCTTATGAGTTACTTTGGGGAAGGAAGCCAAATATTGGCTTTCTCAAGCCTTTTGGTTGTCATTTAGTTGTTTTAGAAACTAGTGATGCCCTAGGTAAGTTTGATTCAAAAGGTGATGAAGGCTACTTCATGGGTTATTCAGTGCAGAGTAAAGGATATAGGGTTTACATTAAAAAGGAAAAACGTATACTTGAAAAGGTACATGTTAGGTTTTTAGAAAGTAAACCTAGTGATCCTGAAAGTGGTCCAAATTGGTTGTTTGACTTAGAACCTTTATCTAGAGCTTTAAATTATATGCCTGTTACTGATCCAGACATTGTGAAGGAAACTTCAAGTGTTTTGGAAAAGAGAATTGGTAATGTTTCAGGTATTCAGGTTGCTAAGAAGGATGGACCATCAGCAGCTGAGTCATCTCCCACACAAGAATATGTTACACTTCCTATATGGACAGATGAGTATTATGCTGCTGCTACTGCTGCTAGGAAAGAGAATGGTGGTTTTCAAATACCACCAAATACAAACATGCATACTTCTTCAGGCGCTGACAAAGGGAAATCAAGCGCTGACAAGACTAATTCAGACGCTGATGGCTTAGACGCTGACAACAACAGTTCAAGCGTTGTTAGCCCAAGCGCTGACAAACAAGGATCAGACTTTGGTGACACCTTTACACAGCTTTTCTCTTCCCATTTTGAACAAGGTGGACCTTCCAATGTCCATGAAGAGATTCATGTTGATCAAATAGAGTCTGATGAAGAAGATATTGGCAACATGGAGCGTGAAGTTGAGGACACCAGACTTTTTGAAGGAGGAGTTCTCACTTCCACAGCTAAGGATCATCCCACATCTCAAATCATTGGTGATGTTATGGCTCCAGTTCAGACAAGAAGATCCCATCAAAGTCTTGGTGGATTTATTGCCAATATACACAAGAAGGTTGATACCCCTCTTGTACAAGCATGTTTGTTTGCATGTTTTCTGTCACAGGAAGAACCCAAGAAGATTTTTGATGCTCTCAAAGAACCAAGTTGGGTGGAAGCAATGCAGGATGAGCTTCACCAATTTGCTATACAAGATGTTTGGGAGCTGGTTGATTGTCCTAGATATGTGAGACCAATTGGGACAAGATGGGTTCTAAGGAACAAGAAAGATGAAAGAGGTATTGTGGTCAGAAATAAGGCACGTTTGGTAGCTCAGGGATATACACAAGAGGAAGGCATTGATTATGAAGAAGTCTTTGCTCCAGTTGCAAGAATTGAAGCTATCAGAATTTTCTTAGCTTATGCATCTTGCATGAACTTCACTGTTTATCAAATGGATGTGAAGAGTGCTTTCCTCTATGGGACAATTGTTGAGGAGGTATATGTCATGCAACCTCCTGGTTTTGAAGATCCTGAGAATCCAGACAAGGTTTATAGAGTGAAGAAAGCAATGTATGGACTTCATCAAGCCCCTAGAGCATGGTATGGTACCTTGTCTACATATCTGGTGGACAATGGATTCAAGAGGGGCACCATAGATCAGACACTATTTACAAAGAAGAAAGGACAACATGTGTTGCTTGTGCAGGTCTATGTTGATGATATTATTTTTGGGTCTACTGATCCAAAAATGAGTGAGGACTTTTCCAAGCTCATGACAGATAAATTCAAGATGAGTGCAATGGGTGAGATGAACTTCTTTCTAGGGTTGCAAGTTCAGCAGAAAGAAGATGGTATCTTCATCTCCCAAGACAAGTATGTAGCTGAAATCTTGAAGAAATATGGTTTTTCTCCACATGAGAAGGAGGCTTCCACTCCTATGGATAGGCAACACCCTTGGGGAAAAATTGGAGCTGGAAAGGATGTGGATGTTAGGCACTATAGATCAATGATTGGATCATTGATGTATCTTACAGCCTCAAGACCTGACATCATGTTTGCTGTGTGTGCATGTGCACGCCATCAAGTGACTCCTAAAGAATGTCACCTTTTTGCTGTGAAGAGAATTTTTAGGTACCTCAGATGTCATCCAGATCTTGGTTTGTGGTACCCAAAAGATTCTCCATTGGACCTTATTGCATATTCAGACAGTGACTATGGTGGTGACAAGTTTGATAGGAAATCCACAACTGGTGGATGTCAATTTCTTGGGAGCAGATTAATATCTTGGCAATGCAAGAAACAAACAGTGGTGGCAAACTCTACAACTGAAGCAGAATATGTGGCTGCAGCTGCTTGTTGTGGACAAGTCTTATGGATTCAGAACCAGCTGTTGGATTATGGGTATAATTTTATGCATACCAAGATTTTTGTAGACAATAACAGTACTTTATGCATTATTAAAAATCCTGTACATCATTCTAAAACCAAACACATAGAAATTAGACATCATTTTATAAGAGATTGCTTTGAGAAAGGTTTAATACAACCAGATAGGGTAGCCACAGAAGACAATGTGGCTGATTTATTAACTAAACCTTTTGATGCTGGAAGGTTTCAATATTTGGTAACAAATATTGGAATGGTTAATCTCACTTAATATGTGTTTTGGAACCTTTTTGTAAAAGTATGTACAGGATAATGCATTGTTATTGGTCTTAGTGATAATTTAGATTTTCCACTTTATTTTTCTAACACTGACAAAGGTACATGTAACGCTGATAAGTGTTATTTTGCCGTTGTTAGAGATATTATTGTCTAACGCTGACAAGAGTTCCTTCAACGCTGATAAGTGTTGTCGGGACGCTGTCAGCAATAAATGTTAGTTTTGTGGTTTTAATCTAAATTTGTAGGTGGTGGTAGCTTTATGCCATTGGATACAGAGTTGCTTATGGATCTTTGAAGAGCTATTTGGACATGTTTTTGTTTATGGATGATGGTTGGAATATTTATATTCCTATCTTGACATAAATTTTTAATGTTCATATATATTTTGAGAACTCATGTATCATAGTTTAAGGGGAGGTTTAAGGAACCTTTAGGATTTTTGGGTATCCATATGATACTCTTATCACAATTCTAGATTGTGTCCACAGGTGAGCATGGGTTAGTTTTACTAAACCATGAGGCACTGTAGCATGCATAGTATATCAACTTTGCATGCTGCCAAGACATTTTTGGCCTAGAATTGGTTGTGGTCTGTTGGGAGACTTGGGAATCATTTTGATATGGGTTTTACCTGGGAGTAACAAGGATTTTATAAGGTAACTTGGTTGTTAAGAATTTTGGTTAGCAAGGGACACTAGAGGACTGTTATGTCTATCTTGCTTATACAAGTGTGCATAACTGGACAGTGCTTGCCGCCCTATGATAATTATCAGCTTTTGGTTATCTTCTCTAGGATAAATTACTTGTTAAGGTCATTTTTCACTTTTTAAAACAATTTTATTTTTGGACGCTGACAAGATTTTTCCAAGCGTTGTTGTGACCAAAATGGACGCTGACATGGCTTTAGGCGAACGTTGACAAGATTATAGCCGTTGGGCGTTGATGGGTTATATTTAACCGTTGACAATCAATGGGACCTACCCAGTTGTTACTTTTTGACATATTTTCAAGCCGTAATTTTAGGAGTTGTTACTTTCATTAAATGCATGAGATAACTTATAACTTTTTCAATATTTTCATGATTAGTTTTTGAAAATCTTTGCCTATTTTTGGGCCAATCACATGCATTCATCCACTCCTATAAATTTGGCTCCTATTTTTAAACAGGGTATCTATAATTCTTGTCTAACACTTTTCTCTTATCAACCTTCATCTTTTATACTTAAAATTAACAGCTTTCATCAATGGCACCAAGATTTAACTCAACAGAATTGGATTTGGGGTTCAAGTCTCAACACAACATGATTGCTTATCTTGTTGCTGATAATACTTTGTTTCCTCAATACACACAGATGGTGGAGTATTTGAACGCATCCCCATTAAGGTATGCTCTTTCTCATGCACCACTCATTCCAGTCACACACATTAAACAGTTTTGGAACACTGTCAGTTCCTCAACAGTTAATGGAGTGACCACATTGACTTCTATTATACATGGGAGACCTTGGGTGGTTATTGAGGCCTTGGTACGCCAGGCCTTGCATCTTAATGATGCTGATGGTATAACCATTCTTCCCATATCTGAAATAGAACAAGGGCTTAGGGCTTTGGGATACCCTATTCCTGATGAAGGTACTCTTAATAAGTACCATAAGCAGGAATTTCCCCCAGCCTGGAAGTACCTCATTCACATTCTCCTTCAATGTTTGAGTCCTAAATGTACTGCACACAATGGGATCAATAGATCCATTGCAACTGCTATTGTGTGTATTGCAACAGGGCAAAATTATAACTGGTCTAAAATGATTTTTGAAGGAATGTGTAAAAACAAGGGGACAAAAATGACTTTAGCTTATCCCCGTTTTCTGCAAATGGTTTTTGATGCTCAAAGATATTGTTCAAGGGATCACAATGATTTTTATAAGATCCCTGAACAAAAAAAGGCTATTTTTACCAAGATGAATTCACCACCTCATAGAGACCTACCTTTAACCCCAGCCATGCTTGCTGTTATTGCAGCAGCACAACCCCAACCAGACCCCCAACCTCATATTGACCCTCACCCACAACTTGAACCTATCCCTGAACCTTTACCCTCACCTGACCAAATGCAAATAGACCAAAATCCCTTTGACGCTGACACATCTAATGTGGGCGTTGATATGCCTATTTCCACCACTGACACCCAACCATCACAATCCCAAACACCCCTTAACCAACCCACATCTACACCTTCTTCTACACCATCTTCCACACCACCTGAATATTGGTTGATTAAACGCCAAAGGACTGCTGGAGTGTTCTCCTCTGGTGGTCCTAGCCATGAAGCAGAGAGAACCACCACCACAAGTGTGGCTGGTGACCTGGATGAGGCTGGGAGCAGCTGGCCAAGGCAGTCCCACCATACTTAAGTCCTCATCCATGCCCAATGAACCTGACTTGGGAGGTCAAATTCCCATTTTGGAAGAGGGCAGACTGGAACCAATGACGCTTTTGGAATTGACGGCTGTCTGCATTAGCTTGCAAAAGCAAAATGCAGACTTAGTACAAATTGTCAGTAACCAAGGCCTTGAACTCAATGAATTGAGGGAGAGGATTGTTGTTTTGGAGAGTGCTCATTCAAGGGGAGGTATGGAGGAGTCTTCCAAAGGGGAGGAAGATCAAAGAAATCTGAGTGATAAGAGCAGTCAAGATGGTCAATCATTGGATGTTGCTGAAGCTCTTACTACTTTGAAGGAACAAACAGGTTTTGATACGTCCTTGATCTCTCCAACCAATTTAAATTTATCATTTACAGATATGTTGAGAGAGGTTACACAAGGCGCTGAGGGAAAATATTTGAGCGTTGACAAGACAAGTTTGGACGCTGATAGAAGTATTTTGGGCGCTGATAGAGGAAATTTGGGCGTTGACAGATCTGCATATGGAGGTGATGTATTCCAGTCATCATCTATCATCAAAGATGTTCCTACTCAGGTATTATCATCTACCCTACCAACAATTGCACCAACAGATAAGGGTAAGGGTAAGTTGGTAGAAGAAATTGTTCCAAAGAATGCAGCTCAGGTTGAATTTGATAGAAGATTGGCTGAGCAGATGATGGAACAAGGTGAAAAGGAAAAGTCACCATTTGTTGTGACTTCTGAAGAAGAAAGTGATGGAGCTAGCTCAGATTCAAGTGTAATGATTGTTGAACCAGAAAGACTTGAGTATGGTGATGAGCTTCCTAGGGAAAAGCTGAGAGATTTAAAGTTGCAGATTGATTTTGATATGCCAGAGGTGGTTCAGATGTACAATTCTTGGGAAGAAAGCTGTATGGATAATCCAGATTTGACCATTTCAGATCAGATATGGGGTTTGGAAATTCTTCTTAGAGTTCAGAAGGATTGTAAGGTGATGTTGAGGTACAAGGCAAGCAACATTCTCTCTGAGTTGAAAAGGGATAGAAGGAAGCTCTACTTTATGTTTCTCAAATGTCATGGAGTTGGATGGACACATCAGAAGCTGAAGGCTTTGACATTTGATGAGTTGGAACATAGGGCTTATCCTATTTGGGTGAAAGTGCAGGAAGAAAACACTTTCAGACTTCTTTCAGATGAAAGAAAGGAGCAACTTGCAGAGGAGATGGAAATCAAGAGAGCTATGATAGCTCCCAGACCAGTAAAGAAGGGATTTGTACTTGAGTTTCCAAAAGATATGAATCAACTATATCCAAGTGAAGCAGTTATTAGAAAGAGCCTCAAGCTCTCCCCATTAGAAGCTTCAGATATGGTGCATGTGTTACCACTAGATTCCAGGAATCCAATTGTGAGTTATGATGAAGATGAATGTGGATTCTGGAAAATTGGAAGATTTGGCAAGGAGGTACACACTTTTACCACTCTCATATCTTTATTTGCAAGTTGTGATAGAGAAGACTTGGTGGACCTTTGGAGGTTGCTAGAGACCAAGTATGAGGCTGAAGCACCAACTTCAGTCAATGGAATAAAACTTTGGACCACATTCAAAAGAATGTGTGGGACAAAAGAAGAAGATCCTGAAATATGGAAGGATCTTGAAGATGACCTCAGTGGTCTTCAATGGAGGTTATATTCAGCTGATGGTGTATACCATTTGAGTTCTACAAAGTTTGCTGAGTATTTACTTGTAGATGCTCAGTATTTCATATCCAAGGCTGTTTTGGAGAAGATGAAGGACACCCAGTTGGAGATAGACTATACAAGTGACGTGGCAAAGAATTTGATCAGATTTATTTATTACCAATATGATAAGGTTTGTCAGACTCCTCCAAGTTCTTAATGTTTATTCAGAAACTTGATCATAAGAGTGGATATCAAGTTTAGGGGAGGATTGTTGGGAATAAATTAAGGCCAGATCACTTGAACGCTGACAAGAACAACTCAAGCGTTGACAAGAGCAAAGTGAGCGCTGATAGCATAAGCGTTGACAAGACAAAGTCAAGCGTTGACATATTGAAGACAAGCACTGATAGAAGATGTGAGCTGCACGTTTATTATATTCTAGAATACTTCTAGTAAGGATAGAGACGACAATGTATTTTGTATGTTTATCTTTACCTAGAATAGTTGATTCGTAGCTTATTGTACAAGACTTCTTGTTCTATAAAAGAAGATCTTTTAGGTTAAAGTTTAATATAAGTTTTCATAAGTATTCGCAAGTTAAACCCTTTCATTGTAATCAAGTTCGTTTATTCTAATACAAGTGAAAGTTTGTTTAACATCTTTGTGTTTTAGATCAAGTGTTAATTCCGCATAACACTTTGTTACTTTATTCATAAGCAAAGGTTTCTCTACGTGTAGTACTTGATCTAATCTCGTATACACAAAGCTTAATCGATCTAAGTTTGGGATCAACAGGGATGATTATGAGGAATCAGCTCGTACTGAGAAGAGGTATAAATTTATGTCATCAAGCGTTACCATCTCATTCAAATCAGTATTTTCATTTTTATATCTTGTTCTATTCAATTGTATCTTTCAGGCAGAAGGGTGGTGACCGGTCCCATCCAGCCACTCAGTAAACGAACAACAAGGGGCACGGTCAGACTAATGATCGTTATATATCAGACAGTCATAACGGTATTGATAACTACCGTAACAATGCCAGTTACTCCAACAACAACAGGTTCCTAAAAATATAAACTCTTTTATGTTAAGCTGATGTATGACATAAAGGCTAACATCTGAGCATCATAATAGGAACTCTACGAGCGGGCGTGATCATAACACTAAGGGTTAGTAGCCTAATCACTCAGCTTCATTTGGTATTATAACTTAAACTTTCGGTGTAGTCATGTTTATGTCCCAATAATCATTTCTCACGCATATCTTCTAAAACAGGCTCTTAGGTAGCGAGGGTACCCCCTGGAGGGTATACCCATCCTATCTGTACTACTTGTAGCCTTAGGCATCCTGGACCATGCCGTCATGCTACCGGTATTTTTAAGTGTGGGCAAGCAGGTCATCAGATGAAAGACTGCAAGTAAAGAGAAACTGTTGGTACATCAGGTACTGCCCCTCCAAAACCACCAGCTTCAGGTCGTGTGTACACCACCACCAAAGATCAGGCAAACAAATCTACATGTACCATTTCTGGCATCTTATTTATGTACGGATATGCTGCCTACGTTTTATTTTATACGGGTGAGACCCACTCAGTTATATCCACTACTTATGCTTCCCATATTATTAAGACATCTACACCACTTGAGAAAATATTAAATATATCTACGCTAATGAGAGACTCTGTGTGCATTACCCATGTGTAAAGAGATTTTCTCTTAGAATTTGATGACAAGATTCGTCTTGTCGACGCACTTCCATTGGACATGTGCGAAATTTGATATGATCTTTGGCATGGACTGGTTAGCTAAACACCACGCCACGATCGATTGCCATACGTATCGAGTGATATTCGGCAATGTTCAAGCTCTAGAGTACATTCATAATGGTTTCATACCAGGAAAGTCTATACAAATCATTTCTGCCTTACATGCCCATGCTTTACTAGCTCATGGCTGGGAAGGCTTCTAAGCTACAATTCAAGATATTACTACAGAAGCTCCATCGATTTAGGATCAGCCAGTTGTTTCAGAATTCCCTGATGTGTTTCCAGAAGAATTTCTAGGTATACCACCTATCCGCGAAGTGGAGTTAGGCATTGTGCTCATTCCAAGAGCTGAGCCTATCTCCAAGGCTCCGTATCGTATGGCTCCCATTGAGCTCAAGGAGTTGAAAGACCAGTTGCAGGAGTTAATGGAGCGAGGTTTTATCCGTCCGAGTGTATGACCATGGGGTGCACCGGTATTTTTCGTCAAGAATAAGGACGGAAGCATGCGTCTGTGCATTGACTATCGTGAGCTGAACAAGATCATGATCAGAAACCGTTATCCATTGCCGCGTATCGATGATCTATTCAACCAACTTCAAGGTGCCAGGCACTTTTCCAAAATTGATCTATGATCAGGTTATCATCAATTGCGAGTGAAGGAGCAGTATATTCTTAAGACTGCTTTTCGCACAAGATATGGTCACTATGAGTTCGTAGTCATGCCTTTCGGACTCACAAATGCTCCAGCGGATATAATGGACTTAATGAACCGCGTCTTACATGAGTTTCTAGAAAAATTTGACATCGTATTCATCGATGACATTCTCATCTTCTCAAAATCCAAGGAACACGAGGAACATCTTCGCACCATAATACAGATTATTCGCCAGAATCAACTGTATGGAAAAATTTCCAAGTGTGAATTCTGGTTAAACAAGGTGGCCTTTCTGGGCCACATTGTCTCCGCAGAAGGGATCACCATGGATCCTGCAAAGGTTGAAGCTATCACAAAATGGCCAAGACCGACGTCTGCAACTGAGGTTCGTAGTTTTCTTGCTTTAATCAGATATTATCGCAAATTTGTGGAGAACTTTTCATGGTTAGCCTTGCCTTTGACCAAGCTGATGCGTAAGGGAGAAAAATTCGTCTGGAATGATGAGCGGGAGAAGAGCTTTAAAGAACTTAGGCATCGACTGGTTTCTGCACCTATTCTTATTCTCCCATCTGGCACATGTGGATTTCAGATTTATAGCGATGCTTCGGGTAAAGGACTTGGCTGTGTACTCATGCAAGACGGGAAGGTGATTGCATATGCATCATGTCAGCTTAAGCCTTATAAGGAAAATTATTCCACCTATGATCTGGAATTAGCAGTAGTTGTTTTTGCACTCAAAATCTGGAGGCATTATCTATATGGTGAATCATGTGACATCTTTACTGATCACAAGAGCCTCAAGTACATATTCACTCAGCGAGAACTAAATATAAGGTAGAGACGGTGGTTAGAGCTACTCAAGGATTATGACACCAACATTTAGTACCATCCTGGTAAGGCGAATGTGGTGGCTGAAGCTCTCAATAGGAAATCATGCATGATTGTTGGCATCATGGTGAAAGAAGAGATCATACGTGATCTAGAGCGTTTAGACATTGAATTCTTTGTACGTGCACAACATGGATACTGGGCTAATCAGAGAGTTGAGCCAGACTTAATCTATCGAATCAAGGCAGCTCAGAAGGACGATGGTGAGATATGGGCGATTATTTAGAATATCGATCAGCAGATAGAGTTTCGTATATATAAAGATGGCATCGTATGGAAGGGTACCAAGTTATGTGTTCTGGACAATCCTACAAGCAGAGGAAAATTACTTACTGAGGCTCACAGCTCTCCATTCTCCATTGATCCAGGATCCACCAAAATGTACCATGACCTCAAATAACATTTTTGGTGGAGTGGCATGAAGCAGGATGTTGCTACCTTCGTTTCCAAATGTCTGATCTACTAGCAGGTTAAGACAGCCCATCAACGAGCTAGTGGTTTATTACAACCATTAGAGATTCCCGAATGGAAGTGGGAAAAGATCTCTATGAATTTTGGCACCGGACATCCGCAGACTCAGAGGAAGCATGATGCTATATGGGTCGTTGTCGATCGTTTAACCAAGTCAGCTCATTTTCTTCCGATTCACAAGGATTATCCAGTTAGCAAATTGGCAGATATATTCCAGCAGGAGATCATGCGAATGCATGGTACTCCATCAGATATCATATCAGACAAAGATCCTCGATTCACGTCTAAGTTCTGGAAAGGTTTGCAGAAAGCTTGGGGCACCAGACTCGGGCTTAGCACAACCTTTCATCCTCAGATCGATGGTCATATAGAGCGTACTATTCAGACCTTAGAAGACATGTTGCGTGCTTGTGTGTTGGAATGGACAGCGATTTGGGATGACTACATCTTCTTGGTGGAATTTGCCTATAACAACAGTTGGCATACGAGTATCAAGTGTGCACCTTTCGAGATGCTTTATGGCAGGAAGTGCCATGCTCCAATCTGCTGGGATCAGGTTGGTGAATGAATCATTGAGGGTCTAGAGATGATAGAGGTGACCAATGAGAAGGTCGCCATTGCCAAGGCGAAGCTATAGAAACCTCGTGCTCGTTAGTAGAGGTATGTTGACAAACATCGCAGCGCATTAGAATTTCAGCTTAGTGATCGTGTTTTCCTGAAGGTATAACCAGCATGTAGAGTCAAGCGTTTTGGACTTAAGGGCAAGCTCAGTCCTCGTTTCATCGGGCCGTTTGAGATTCTCGAACGTGTCGGTGAGGTATCATATCGTCTGGCGTTACCTCCTTAGCTATCTCATGTTCACAATGTGTTCCTTGTATCCTTACTCAGATGTTACAATTATCATATGTTACACACAGTTTCGTATCCACTCGATCAAAATTCGTGAGGATCTATCCTATATTGAGGAACCCGATGCAGTTCTCGATCGTCAGAATCGGGTCATGAGGAGAAAGACGATTCCATTTGTCAAGATCCTCTAGAGGGACCATTCCGAGCGGGAAGCCACTTGGGAAACGGACGAGTCTATCCGGACTTCTTACCCTAATTTTCACCTATGATTCGGGCATGTCCTTTCCAGTTTATCGTATCTCTAATTCGAGGAAGGATTATTCTTTTTAGAGGGGAAGTGTAAACCCGCTTTGAAATCCTTAAGATCATTAAATTCACGAATTTACGATTAAATTTAAACTTTTAATTAATTAATATACGACATGAATCATGAACATTTAATACGAACGTTACGTATATTAATTAATTATTATAAGTATTACGTATGTAAACATGAATATTAATGCATAGTAAGTATTCACGTAAAATACTTAAAACATACAACACATAAAACACGAACATTAAAACGAACACACACGATGATAATTTAAGACACGGAAAAATTAAAACAAATGTTTATGTGTGTGCTAGTGGCGTCCAAACAAGAAGGAAGAAAAGGGCTTGGCCCAACCCATTTGTAATCCACTCTTTAACCAAAAAGGACTCCAGGATTTTTTATAAAAATACATATCACAATAAATTTACAAAAGCTTAAAATCTTCTCCTTCATCCTCTCCTTTGGTCGCGGCACCAAGAACAACCACAAGGGCAATCCTTTGCTTTTTCATCTTTGATAATTACGTGTTCGTGTTCGGGTTTTATTCCTAAATCCATCCACGCATTTGGTATTAATCGAATCTTAATCTTTTTATTTTAATAATGATCATATGTTCATGAATCCTTAAAACATTAATTAGAAACATGTTACAGTAAAGATCAAAAACAAGATTTGAGGTCGGGGTTTTGGTTTTGTTCCGATCGCACGCAAACCAAGACCATGTAGGGTCTCAGTGGTGTTTGTTTTCCACCAGCCGCAACCCCTTTGGGGTCGGCATTGGTTTTGGTTTCCCAGCTGCAACCCCAACTGCTCAAACAGTGGGGGTACGTGGCTCCATCAGTGGGAACTGAGATCTTAAAGGTCTCGGTGGGTATGCAGTGGACAACAGGGGGAACCACGGCAGCAGCAGTGGCACCGACTGAACTGTCGGTGGCTGTTGGTGTTGGTCGGTCGTATGCCACAGCCGTCGGACTGTGGTGTCGTGTTGTTCTCGAGGCTAAGCCGAGACCTCCATGGTCTCGGTGGAGCTTTGATTGGGGTTCGGTTAACACCAAACACACAAGGGGGTGTTTGGTAAGATTTTTACTAAACATGTATTTTAATTATGAATTAATTTAATTGTATTAAAACATGATAATTAAATTAATTAAATGCCATGACTTAGTATATAGTTTTATTTAAATAAAATCATGTTATTATGTATGTACATTTTATTTAAATAAACTTATAATAAAATTATTAATTACTTAATTATTTATGTACACTTAATTAATTAATTAAAACTTAGCTTAATTAATTAATATCATTTAAGGTAAAGTTTAATTATATTAACCATGCAATGTTATTAATTAATAAATAACTTATGATAAGATAGAATATCATTATTAATTAATAACTATAAGTTAATTCTAAGTATTTATTTATTATTAAACTTTACAACATACTTAAACATGACATCTTATAAGCTTATTAAAACTATATGTTATATCATTTAATTATTTAATAAGCCTATGATTAATTATGGAAATACCTTAATTATGGAAACATGTTAAATATGGAATTATACTAATTATGGTAACATGATAACTATGGAAACATGTTAAATATGGTAACACGCTAATTATGAAAACATACTAAATATGGTAACATGCTATATATGGAAACATACTAAATATGGTAACATGCTATTTATGGAAACATACTAAATATGGAAACTTTCTATTTTTAGAAACTTACTAGTTATGGAAACTTTCTATTTTTAGAAACTTACTATTTAAGGAAACTTGCTATTTTTAGAAAGTTACTATATATGAAAACATGCTATTTTTGGGAAGTTACTATATATAGAAACCTGCTATTTTTAGAAACTAACTCATTATGTTATAAAAAGTAATAGAACAAGACAAGAACAAGTATAATAAGTATGAACACGTCAAGTAAACTAAATAACAAGTATGTGTAAGTAAAACAGACACTTATTCATGTCCATTTATTATGTAGCTATCGTGAAGTCGGAGTGATATTCCGCATTCATTTTTGTCTTCATTTACTGGACATAAGGTACGGATATTCCGTCCTTTAGTAAGGACATCTTTCCTATATTAGGATTCCCCGTTTGCAGCCATCTGTTTTCCCCAGTAGTTTACGTGTCTTAAACACGTTAGTATATGTTATAATTATTTTAGATTGCCTGAGCTATATACATGCATGCCAGTTTCACCTAGTTATGGGGGTTCCATAACCATAGCACTAGAGGCACCGGTATTACAACTCTTTTGTGGTGAGAGTGATTGCTCGCAGCGTCCTTTTACAGTATTTGGCCTTTGTTATTATTATCATGTGGGGCGAATGGGTGCATCCTAGGACAAGTAGTAAGATTTCATGGTAACTGTGGTGTGTGCCTTGCATCCGTTACAGGAGCTGATCCCTCCACTCATACTATATTAATTAGAGGCAACACCTCTAATTGCATTATGAGGTTACCCCTCTAAGTATTCATCCACGTTGATATAACATGACCTATATTGGCTCCGGGCATAATTAAAATACAGTTTTTAAGAATAAACTAAACATAAGTCTTTTCAGAAATATAAAACCAGTCTTATAAGCTTAAACCAGGTTTTCCAGGACATACACTTATTCCGTTGTTATTCATTTCATTTCATTACTTGATTATGTTTATGCTTTAAATTTATTTTCATATATCCGCACACTGAGCGTATTGCTCAACCGTATTTTCTTTCCATGTCCTAATACGGCAAGTATTAAGGAGCAAAGCTAGGAGTCAAGAGTACGTACATGGGATGGAGGTGCCTAGTCTTCTTTCTCTTTTAATGCATTTACTTACTTTTACTTTGCTAGAAATTGTTAAGTCCTTTCCTTACATTCTATACTTATGCATTTGTGTGTGGAGCTTATGCTGGAACTGATGTGTGTTTCCGGTTTCCTTTATGGTCATTTAAAGTTTTAGACATTTACCTTGCATGCTTTGATGACACGTCATAAGTACTACGTGACGGTCCATTTATCTAAATGGGGTGTTACAATTATGGTATCAGAGCCAAGGTTTCGACCTGTAGGCTCTAAAAATTGACCTGTGACTAGTGGTTAGTCATCAGTGTCTTCCTAAAACAAATAGTAAATTTTATTCATGCATCATTGTTTTATGTTAAGTTTTTGACTGAGTAATGGATGGTACAGGACTGGCCATATTTAATCGCATGTGCTTTTCATTTGAATTTAATTTTGTGAACTGACCCATAGGCGTTGACATTTGCTCATGTCAATTTTGTTTTGTGGACCGACCCATAGGCGTCCACTATTGCCAATGGTTGTTTTCATTGGCTATGCCTTCATAAACTCTTCATGTATTTCTTATTTTTATCCTATGTTCTAATCAGCTTAATCATTTCATTTTCCTTTTTTAAACTGTCAGATGGCCAACACACGTGAACAGGAACTGGCTGCAGCTGTCCAAGCATCTTTGTAAGCTATGCTTCTACAAATCAGGAATCAGATCTGAAATGAATACCAGAATCAGAACAATCCTCCTCCTTCTCCACCGGTTACTTTACACACTTGGCTTGAGAGGTTTAACAAGCAGAAACTGTTGGAAATACGTTTTACGTATATAGAAAGTCTCGGTCACTCCAACAATGTAGTTATAGGCTCATAGTAGTATTTAGTTTCATTTATTAAATAGCCCGACCCATGAGCATGTTCATGGGCCG
Organism: Glebionis coronaria; assembly: GCA_025667525.1. Taxonomy (NCBI): domain Eukaryota; kingdom Viridiplantae; phylum Streptophyta; class Magnoliopsida; order Asterales; family Asteraceae; genus Glebionis; species Glebionis coronaria. Next base: position 164,545 of record JANFOE010000021.1, on the reverse strand, counting down.
GAGGCCCAAGTCCATTAAGGACTTGGGTATTTAAACCTCATTCCACCATGGAAAGAGGTGTTGGTTGTTTCATTTCTTGTTTTCCATATAATAAAGTTCTTTCATTTCTCTCTCTAAGTTTCTCTCTCTACAAAACATCAACCCCCTTGTTTCTTAAAGATTATCATTTTTCTACAATTGGTATCAAGAGCATGGGATGAAATATAGGTTTGTTTTAAGTGTTGCGTATGTGTTTATAAGCATTTCGTAGCTTTTTGAGTTTATATTGCCGAATCATCAAATTTTTTTATGTTTGATCGTGATTTCAAGAACCTTAACGTATTCAGTCGTGTTGTAGTGTTTTTGATGTCTTGATTTTGGTTAAAACACAATCTTTCTTGGATCAAAAGTTCAAAAATTTCTTGTGTTATTCATTCCGAATTTCAAGCTACATCACCATCGGAAAGTACAAGTGAAAAGGGTTCCATCGCAATAACCATCACCATCGGAAAGTGACTGGTTCTACTTTGCGATACTTGGATTTCGATACTTATTCCGATCTGGACATTCCGATCGATCTTTTCGATCTGGGATTCCGATGGTTATAAGGAAGTTTTAAGTCATTACTCTGCCTAAATTTTATCAACTATATTCCGATCTGAATCATTCTGACAGCACTTTGCGATCTGAGCATTCCGACAGCACTTTGCGATCTGAGTATTCCGATAGGACTTTGCGATCTGAACATTTCGACAGCTTTGCATTGCGATCTAGGCATTCCGATACCATCAGCATTCCGACAGGGTTACATTACAATCCAAGCATTTCGATAGTAAGACATTCTGATATGGACTTTCTGATCTGGACTTTCCGATCTGGGTATTCCGACAAAAAGAACATTCCGATAGAACCTGTTTTTTTTATACTTAGTGGATTTCTTCTATTTGGCATTTAATTTGGTAAATTTCAAACGCAAACACAACAACAAGATAACAACATCTTTTAGTTCACAACACAAAAAACTCATAACCTTATTTCATTGTTCGATCATCTTTGATAATCTTTTTCAAGGGATCACAAAATGAATTCACATTCATATATGCCAACTATGACTTCACTCACCGATATTTCGATCATTTCGGGTACCGATACTCGCCCACCTTTGCTCATCAAAGATTTATTTGAAGCATGGCAAGGCCGTATGAGAACGTACATCATGGGCAAACAAAATGGTCGACTTATGCTTCAATCAATTGATAAAGGACCATTAGATTGGGGAGAAGTTACCGTCAACAATGTGACAAGGCCAAGGGAGTATCATGAGTTAACCGATGCCAACAAAATCATTGCAGATGCCGATGAAAGGGCTATTCAGACAATTCTTCAAGCCCTTCCACCCGATATCTTTCGAATGGTAAGTGAACATACAGTGGCAAAGAATCTTTGGGATCGACTTGCGGTTTTGCTACAAGGGACATCTCTCACTAAGAAAGAACGAGAGTGTCAACTGTATGATTTGTTTGATAGGTTCAAATACATTCCAGGGGAGACTCTTCATGATTTTTACTAGCGTTTTACCACTTTGATGAATGACTTGAACGTCTATAATCTTAGGATTGAACAGTTTCAGTTAAACACCAAGTTCTTGAACACATTACCCCCTGAATGGAGTCAATATGTCACTGATGTCAAGATGATTCGCGATTTACACAAGTCCAATTTAGATCAACTCTATGCTTTCTTACAACAACACGAGAAGCATGTGATCGAAAACCGAATCTCTCAGGGATCTTATCATGAACCAATGGCATTATTGGCAAACCATCCTACACTGTCATACCACAACTCTGAGCTTGCTTTAGGACACAAATCTCCATCCAATCAGATTGTAACTCAAGCAGCACCAGCCTTATACTGTGAAGATGACATCCCTGTCCCTGAATTTAGACAAGGAGATAGCCCTACTGATATCCTTGCTTAGATGTCTGCTTATTTAAGTCAAACTTTGAAAAAACGAGGTTACAGAGGTCCAGCTACAACTAACAATCAGTTAAGGAACTCGTCTAACTCTCGACAATAGGCAACAATTCAGGACGGAAGAGTCATGGTGCAACCACTTCAAGGGAGATCTAATTCGTCTACTGCTGGTGCACGTTCATCCAATACTACTGCTACAAGAGCAAACAGCACTGGTAAAATGAAGGTGGTTATTTTCTACAACTGCAAAGGGGAAGGGCACATGGCCCGAGAGTGCAAGCAGCCTAAGAGGAAAAGGGACGGCACATGGTTTCAGGAGAAAATTTACCTGGTGAAAGCTCAAGCCCAAGGTCGTGAGCTTGATGAAGAAGAATTGGCATTCCTTGCAGATCCGGGAGTAGCGGAAACTGATGGTCTCACAACAGTCATCACCAACAATGCTGCATATCAATGTGATGATTTGGATGCATACGACTCTGATTGTGACGATCTTAACACCGCCAAAGCAGCTCTCATGGCAAACCTTTCACTATATGGAGCTGATACAATTTCTGAGGTACCACATACTGCTACAGATACTAGTATTGTACCTTATCAAGTTGAGCAAATGTCTGAGTATTCGGAACAGCCTCCGGTGGTTAGTAACTCAATCGACGAGACAAACAATGATAGCAATATCAATGAAAGTCCTCAGACTTTGAGTGAACCACAACCGGGAGCTTTTACGACTACCAATTTGTCTGCTCAACCTGATTTGGTTATGGTCCCTGCATCTTTACTTAGTCAAATGAATAATGCGGTCCGTGAAACCCTCAATGTTAATCAGACTTTATCTGCCGAGCTTGCTTTGCATAAGGACAAGGTTAAAACCTTGGAATTGACTCCTGTGTCCACTACCTTAACCAGTCCTAAATTCGATAGGTTTAGGAAAGTTCAAATGGACAATATGCTAGAAATTGAGAGTTTAAGAGCAAATCTTTCGAATGAACTTAAAGAAAAAGAGTCAGTCGTTAATAATTTTCAACAGCTTCAAACGGATTTTGAAGTTCTTGAGTCCAAACAGATTGAAATGGAAATTAAGACGTCTGAAAGAATAAAAGAAACGTTAAGCTTTTAAAACAATATGCTGCCTCACATCTAGTACACTTGTTTCATGCATCATTTAAAGAGTTCAATCTATCGCGTCTAATAGACTTACCACCTAACCCGGGGTATGCAAAGCAAGCGCTTCACCACAACCCACGTCTTTATGATGCAACCAAGTTAGGATTGGTATTAGATCCGATTTGTTGATCCCAAACTTAGATCGATTAGCTTTGTGTATACGAGATTAGATCAAGTATAACACGTAGAGAAACCTTTGTATATGCTTTGTAGATCTAAGTGTTATGCGGAATTTAACACTTAAACTAGAACACAAGATGTAAACAAAACTTTCACTTTGATTATGAATGTCAAACTTGCTTACAATGAAAGATGTTTACGAACGAAAACTTATGTAAAACTTGATATTAAACATTAACCTAAAGGCCTTCTTTTATAGACTAAGAAGCCTTGTACAATAAGCTACGTATCAACTATTCTAGGTAAAGATAAATATAGAAAATACATTGTCGTTTCTATCCTTACTAGAAGTATTCTAGAATATAATAAACGTGTAGCTTATATCTTCTATCAGTGCTTGTCTTCAATCTGTCAACGCTTGACTTTAACTTGTCAACGCTTGAGCTGTCAGCGCTAACTTTGTTCTTGTCAACGCTTGAGTTGTTCTTGTCAGCGCTCAAGTGATCTGGCCTTAATTTATTCCCAACAATCCTCCCCTAAACTTGATATCCACTCCTATGATCAAGTTTCTGAATAAGCATTAAGAACTAGGAGGAGTCTGACAAATCTTATCATATTGATAATGAATAAATCTGATCAAATCCTTTGCCACGTCACTTGAATAATCTATCTCCAGCTGAGTGTCCTTCATCTTTTCCAAAATAGCCTTGGATATAAAATATTGAGCATCCACAAGTAGATACTCAGCAAACTTTGTAGAACTCAAATGGTATACACCAGCAGCTGAATATAACCTCCATTGAAGACCACTGAGGTCATCTTCAAGATCCTTCCATATTTCAGGATCTTCTTCATTTGTCCCACACATTCTTTTGAATGTGGTCTAAAGTTTTATTCCATTAGCTGAAGTTGGTGCTTCAGCCTCATACTTGGTCTCTAGCAACCTCCAAAGGTCTACCAAGTCTTCTCTATCATAACTTGCAAATAAAGATATGAGAGTGGTAAAAGTGTTTACCTCCTTGCCAAATCTGTCAATCTTCCAGAATCCACATTCATCCTCATCATAACTCACAATTGGATTCCTGGAATCTAATGGTAACACCTGCACCATATCTGAAGCTTCTAATGGGGAGAGCTTGAGGCTCTTTCTTATAACTGCTTCACCTGGATATAGTGGATCCATATCTTTTGGAAACTCAAATTTAAATCCCTTCTTCACTGGCCTGGGAATCATCATAGCTTTCTTGATTTCCATTTCTTCTGCAAGTTACTCCCTTCTTTCATCTGAAAGAAGTCTGAGAGTGTTTGCTTCCTGCACTCTCACCCAAATGGGATAAGCCCTATGTTCCAACTCATCAAATGTCAAAGCCTTCAACTTCTGATGTGTCCATCCAACTCCATGACATCTGAGCAACATAAAGTAGAGCTCTCTTCTATCCCTTTTCAACTCTGAGAGAATATTGCTTGCCTTGTGCTTCAATATCACCTTATAATCCTTCTGAACTCTAAGAAGAAGCTCCAAACCCCATATTTGATCTGAAATGGTCAAGTCTGGATTATCCATGCAGCTTTCTTCCCAAGAATTGTACATTTGAACCACCTCTGGCATGTCAAAGTCAACCTGCAATTTTAAGTCTCTCAACTTTTCCCTAGCAAGCTCATCACCATACTCAAGCCTTTCTGGTTCTATAATCATCACACTTGAGTCTGAGCTAGCTCCATCACTTTCCTCTTCAGAAGTCACAACAAATGGTGACTTTTCCTTTTCACCTTGTTCCATCATTTGTTCAGCCAATCTTCTATCAAATTCAACTTGGGCTGCATCCTTTGGAACAATTTCTTCTACCAATTTACCCTTACCCTTATCTGATGGTGCAATGGTTGGTAAGGTAGATGGTAATACCTGAGTAAGAACTTCCTTGATGATAGATGATGACTGGAATACATCACCTTCATGTGCAGGTCTGTCAATGCCCATATTTATCCTATCAGCGCCCAAAATACTTCTATCAGCGTCCAAATTTTTCTTGTCAACGCTCAAATATTTTCCCTCAGCGCCTTGTGTAACCTCTCTCAACATAGCTGTAAATGATAAATTTAGATTGGTTGGAGAGATTAAGGACGTGTCAAAACCTGTTTGTTCCTTCAAAGTTGTAAGGGCTTCAGCAACATCCATTGATTGACCATCTTGGCTGCCCTTATCACTCAGATTTCTTTGAGCTTCATCCCCTTTGGAAGACTCCTCCATACCCCTCCTAGCATGATCACTCTCCAAAACAACAATCCTCTCCCTCAATTGCTTGAGTTCAAGGCCTTGTGAGCTGACAATTTGTACTAAGTCTGCATTTTGCTTTTGCAAGCTAATGCAGACTGCCGTCAATTCCAAAAGAGTCATTGGTTCCAGTTTGCCCTCTTCTAAAATGGGGATTTGACCTCCCAAGTCAGATTCATTGGGCATGGATGAGGACTTAATTATGGTGGGACTGCCTTGGCCAGCATCTAAGCCAGAACCAATAGTCCCAGCCTCATACAGGTCACCAGCCACACTTGTGGTAGTGGTTCTCTCTGCTTCATGGCTAGGACCACCAGAGGAGAACACTCCAGTAGTCCTTTGGCGTTTTATCAACCTATATTTAGGTGGTGTGGAAGATGGTGTGGAAGAATGAGTTGATGTGGGTTGGTTAAGGGGTGTTTGGGATTGTGAAGGGTGTGTGTCAGTGCTGGAAATAGGCATATCAATGCCAACATTTGATGTGTTAGTGTCAAAGGGTTCTTGGTCAAGTTGCATTTGTTCAGGTGAGGGTAAAGATTCAGGAATGGGTTCAAGTTGTGGTTGAGGGTTAATTTGAGGTTGGGGGTCTGGTTGGGGTTGTGCTGCTGCAATAACAGCAAGCATGGCTGGGGTTAAAGGTAAGTCTCTATGAGGTGGTGAATTCATCTTTGTAAAAATAGCTTTCTTTTGCTCAGGGATCTTATAAAAATCATTGTGATCCCTTGAACAGTATCCTTGATCATCAAAAATCATTTGCAGAAAACGGGGATAAGCTAAAGTCATTTTTGTCCCCTTGTTTTTACACATTCCTTCAAAAATCATTTTAGAATAGTTATATTTTTGCCCTGTTGCAATGCACACAATAGCAGTGGCAATGGATCTATTGATCTCATTGTGTGCAGTACATTTGGGACTCAAACATTGAAGGAGGATGTGGATGAGGTACTTCCAGGCTGGGGGAAATTCCTGCTTATGGTACTTATTAAGAGTACCTTCATCAGGAAAAGGATATCCCAAAGCCCTAAGCCCTTGTTCTATTTCATTTATGGGAAGAATGGCTACACCATCAGCATCATCAAGATGCAAGGCCTGGCGTACCAAGGCCTTAGTAACCACCCAAGATCTCCCATGAACAATATAAGTTAATGTGGTCACTCCATTAACTGTTGAGGAACTAACAGTGTTCCAATTCTGCGGAGTTAAACTTTGGTGCCATTGATGAAAGCTGTTAATTTGAAATGTAGAAGATGAAGTTGATAAGAGAAAAGTGTTAGACAAGAATTATAGATACCCTGTTTAAAATAGGAGCCAAATTTATAGGAGAAAAAGAATGCATGTGATTGGCCCAAAAATAAGCAAAGATTTTCAAAAATCAATCATGAAAATATTGAAAAAGTTTATAAGTTATCTCACGCATTAAATGAAAGTAACAACTCCTAAAATTACGGCTTAAAAATATGTCAAAAAGTAACAACTGGGTAGGTCCCATTGAGTGTCAACGGTCAAAAATAACCCATCAACGCCCAACGGCTATAATCTTGTCAACGTTCGCCTAAAGCCATGTCAGCGTCCAATTTGGTCTCAACAACGCTTGGAAAATTCTTGTCAGCGTCCAAAAATAAAATTGTTTTAAAAAGTGAAAAATGACCTTAACAAGTAATTTATCCTAGAGAAGATAACCAAAAGCTGATAATTATCATAGGGCGGTAAGCACTGTCCAGTTATGCACACTTGCATAAGCAAGATAGACATAACAGTCCTCTAGTGTCCCTTGCTAACCAAAATTCTTAACAACAAAGTTACCTTATAAAATCCTTGTTACTCCCAGGTAGATCCCATATCAAAATCATTCCCAAGTCTCCCAACAGACCACAACCAATTCTAGGCCAAAAATGTCTTGGCAGCATGCAAAGTTGATATACTATGCATGCTACAGTGCCTCATGGTTTAGTAAAACTAACCCATACTCACCTGTGGACACAATCTAGAATTGTGATAAGAGTATCATATGGATACCCAAACATCCTAAAGGTTCCTAAAACCTCCCCTTAAACCATGATACACAAAGTTTGCTAAAAACATGCATGAACATAAAAAATTTATGTCAAGATAGGAATGAAACATTCCAACCATCATCCATAAATAAAAACTTGTCCAAATGCTTCTCCTTTGATCCATAAGCAACTCTGTATCCAATGGTATACTGCTAACACCATCTGCACATTTAGATTGAAAACCACAAAACTAACATTGTTGCTGACAACGCCCCGATAACACATAACAGCGTTGAGGGGAGCTTTGTCAGCGTTAGACAATTATATTGCTGACAACGTTGCAAAAATACTTATCAGCGTTCAAGCAACCTTTGTCAGTGTTAGAAAAATATAGTGGAAAATCTAAATCATCACTAAGACAAATAATAATAATGCATCATCCTGTACATACTTTTACAAAAAGAATCCAAAACACATATTAAGTGAGATTAACCATTCCAATACTTGTTACCAAGTATTGAAATCTTCCAGCATCAAAAGGTTTAGTTAATAAATCTGACACATTTTCCTCAGTGTCAACCCTATCTGGTTGTATTAAACCTTTCTCAAAGCAATCTCTTATAAAATGGTGTCTAATTTCTATGTGTTTAGTTTTAGAATGATGTACAGGATTCTTAATGATGCATAAAGTACTATTATTGTCAACAAATATCTTAGTATGCATGAAATTATACCCATAGTCCAACAACTAATTCTGAATCCACAACACTTGACCACAACATGCTGCTGCAACCACATACTCTGCTTCAGTTGTAGAATTAGCCACCACTGTTTGTTTCTTGCATTGCCAAGATATTAACCTGCTCCCAAGAAACTGACATCCACCAGTTGTGGATTTTCTATCAAATTTATCACCTCCATAATCACTATCTGAATATGCAATCAGCTCCAATGGTGAATCCTTTGGGTACCATAAACCAAGATTAGGATAGCATCTTAGGTACCTAAAGATCCTCTTCACAACATAAAGGTGACATTCTTTGGGAGTCACTTGATGGCGTGCACAAGCACACACAGCAAACATGATATCAGGTCTAGAAGTAGTAAGATACATCAAGGATCCAATCATGGATCTATAATGCCTGACATCAACATCTTTCCCATCTCCAATCTTTCCCCAAGGGTGTTCTCTATCCATAGGAGTAGTAGCCCTCTTTTCATGTGGAGAAAAGCCAAACTTCTTCAAGATTTCAGCAACATATTTGTCCTGGGAGATGAAGATACCATCTTCTTTCTGCTGAACTTGTAAACCAAAAAAGAAGTTCATCTCCCCCATAGCACTCATCTTGAATTTGTCTGTCATAAGCTTGGAGAAATCCTCACTCATCTTTGGATCAGTAGACCCAAAAATGATATCATCAACATAGACCTGCACAAGCAACACATCCTTGCCTTTCTTCTTTGTAAATAGTGTCTGATCTATGGTGCCCCTCTTGAATCCATTGTCCACTACCTAGGTAGACAAAGTACCATACCATGCTCTAGGGGCTTGATGAAGGCCATACATAGCCTTTTTGACTCTATACACTTTATCTGGATGTTCTGGATCCTCAAAACCAGGAGGTTGCATGACATATACTTCCTCAACAATGGTGCCATACAAGAAAGCACTCTTGACATCCATTTGATAGACTGTGAAGCCCATGCAGGAAGCATAGGCTAGAAAAATCCTAATAGCTTCAATCCTTGCAACTGGTGCAAAGACCTCTTCATAGTCTATCCCCTCTTCTTGTGTATAACCTTGAGCCACTAACCTTGCCTTGTTTCTGACCACAATACCTCTTTCATCTCTTTTGTTCCTTAGAACCCATCTTGTCCCTATAGGTCTGACATATCTAGGACAATCAACCAGCTCCCAAACATCCTGAATTGCAAATTGGTGAAGCTCATCCTGCATTGCTTCCACCCAACTTGGTTCTTTGAGAGCATCAAATATTTTCTTGGGTTCTTCTTGTGACAGAAAACATGCAAACAAACATTCTTGCACAAGAGGGGTATCAACCTTCTTGTGTATATTGGCAATAAACCCACCAAGACCTTGATGAGATCTTCTAGTCTGAACTGGAGTCATAATATCACCAATGATCTGATATGGGGGGTGATTCTTCATTGTGGAAGTGAGAACCCCTCCTTCAAAAAGTCTGGTGTCCTCAACCTCATGCTCCATGTTGCCAATGTCTTCTTCATCAGACTCTCTTATGTCAACATAAGGATGACCTTCTTCATGAGAATTGGAAGGTTCTCCTTGTTCAAAAGTGGAAGAGAAAAGATGTGCAAAGGTGTTGTCAACGTCTGAACCTTGTTTGTCAGCGCTTGGGCTAACAACGCTTGAACTGTCGTTGTCAACGTCTGAGCAATCAACGTCTGAATTGGTCTTGTCAGCGCTAGATTTGCCTTTGTCAGCGCCTGAAGAACCATGCATGTTTGTCTCTGGTGGTATTTAGAAACCACCATTATCTTGTCCAGCAGCAGCAGCAGCAGCAAAAGCATCTGTCCAAATGGGAATTGTGACATATTCAAATGTAGGAGATGCCTTTTCTGCTTGTGATCCAACCTTCTCATGAACCTGTGTACCTGAAACATTAACAACTTGTTCCTCCACAACATTTGAAGTTACCTTCACAATGTCTGGATTAGTAACAGGCATATAATTTAAAGTTCTAGATAAGGGTTCCAAATCAAAAAACCAATTAGGACCACTTTCAGGATCACTAGGTTTATTCTCTAAGAACCTAACATGTACTCTCTCAACAATACGTTTGTCCTCTTTAAGATAAACCCTATAACCCTTGCTCTGGACTGCATACCCCATGAAGTAACCTTCATCACCTTTTGCACTAAATTTCCCTAAGACATCACTAGTATCCAGTACTACTACATGACAACCAAAAGGTCTGAGAAAACCAATATTAGGTTTTCTTCCCCAAAGTAACTCATAAGGTGTTTTGTTCTGAATTTTGTTAACCAATGCTCTATTTTGCACATAGCATGCTGTATTAACAGCCTCAGCCCAAAAGGCTATTGGAAAGTGAGCATCAGCCAACATTGTTCTAGCTGCTTCAATTAGGGTTCTATTTTTCCTTTCAACAACCCCATTTTGTTGTGGGGTTCTAGCAATGCTAAATTGCCTAGTAATTCCTTTCCTGGCACAAAAATCATCTAGCTTCTTGTTCCTAAATTCTCCACCATTATCACTCCTAAGCATTTTAACCTCATTGCCAGACCTTTTCTCAATTTGAGTGATAAAATCAATAAGAACATCAGCTGTGTCACTCTTCATAGCTAGAAAGAATGTCCAAGTAAACCTAGAAAAGTCATCTGTGATAAAAAAACAATATGACTTTCCATTCAAACTTTCTATATTTGTTGGACCAAAGAGGTCCATGTGAAGCATATGAAGAGGTCTGGAACTAGTATGCACTTGTTTGGACTTGAATGAGACCTTGTGCTGCTTGCCTTTAAGACATGCAACACAAGAGTGGTCATTGTGGAAGGCCTTCTCAGGCAAACCATCAACTAAACCAAGCCTCACAAGTCTGTTTATATTCTTAAAGTTTATGTGCCCTAGTCTCCTGTGCCACAAATTACTTTCATCTACTGAGGCCTTAGCATAAAAACAAGACATATTTGCATTCATTTTAATCCTATTTAAATTCACATTATATATGTCCTTATGCCTAGGTGTTCTATACTCAATATATTTCTCATCAGGGATCTTAAAATCCTTACTTAACACCAAGCACTCAGTATCAGTGAAAAGAACCTTATTTTTGTTATCACAAACTTGTGATACACTAAACAGATTATAATCAAGTTCTTTTACCAGGAAGACGTTTTAAAAACGCAGATTATTGGTGAGAAGGGTTCCTTTGCCTGTAATGGTGCCATAGCCCCCTCCAAAGTATACCTTATCACCATCTTTAATAGGAGTGAAATTCGTCAGATAGTCTTCCTTTCCTGTCATGTGCCTTGAGCATCCACTATCCCAATATCCATAATCATTGATCTGTCTTTGAATGCCCTGCACATAAAGAAAACAAATTAGTTTTCTTTGGGAACCCAAGTCTCAGAAGACTTGGATTCATCTGGTTGTTCAATAAGAACAGACTTAGTTCTCACAACAACCCCATTCTCATCCTTTTTAGGATGAAATACCCAGTTAACCCCAATAGGTTTTGTAGTGACCTTTGAAATGTAATTGAATCTATTGCAAGTCATTGAAATTCCATTATTATTAGGGTTTTGATCTTTCTTGGGTCTCCATGTTAAGCTTGAAGAAGCTTTAGACCTCTTACCTTGTGGCTGCAAATATTTAGGTCTGGTCACGTTTCTGTCAGCGTTGGATTTTGTCCTGTCAACGCTGAAATTACCCTTGTCAGCGTTGAACCTAGGGTTTGCTACAGGAACCCATTGCCTATTTGACCAGGTGTTTGTCTTTTGAAAAGGTCTTTGTCCATGAGTGTTAGACCTTCTAGAAAAGAATGGGGCAGGTCTAATCACTTGTGGACTTTGCTGCACACAAGGTTTGGGTCTGACAACGTTTGACTTCCTAACAACGTTGACTTTCTTCCTATCAGCGCTGAAATTGTTCCTGTCAGCGCTGGCTTTGGAAGCGTTGACACACTTGTATGCCAAATGTGAAAACCTACCACAAGTGTAACAGGCTTTCTTAGACGCACTCTTGGGTCTAGAAGAGAAGAAACCTGTTCCATGATTGCTAACTTGTCTCTTGGGTGACCTATTATTCCTATACATTTCTGCATATTTAATGGCAAGTCTTCTAACAGTGTTTGAGCCTAGGTCAACAGGTTTACCAGTGATTGGGTTAGTAACCTTAATGGGTGGTGATTCATTAGGACTTTCACATAGCAAACCTCCATTAACAAATAAAGTAGGGTTAGCTTTCTTCCACTCATTTAGGTCAGTCAGTTTTTGTTGATACTCTTCAACTGGAGTGACAACTCTTGGTGGAGGAGAGAATTCCTCTTCTTGGCATTCTGGTATACCAGTCCAAGACAAGTCCTTTCTAAGGACACCATAGAAGTCACCAGCTGGTGGTGGAACCAGAGAGTAATCATTCATTCCAATCCCAATCATGTCCTTAGGATCCCTTTGCTTAGCTACACAGTCTCCTAGGGTTTGGGTGGCTCTATCAAATCTTTGAATCTTGAGGTCAACATTATCTTTATTCTTAATGGCCTCATCTAACTTAGCCTGTAGGTCTCTATTGACCTTTGTCATGATATTTCTAATATCCATACTACCCTCTAGCTCATGTTTTAAGATATTGATTTTATCTTTTAAGTCAAATTCCATTTTCTTGTATTCAGAAACGGTTTTCTCAGTTTCAGTAAGAGCTAGTTGGTAATTGGACAATTTACACCTTTCAGTGCTCATATCATCTTTTAGTTTTAACACCTCTTTGTTAAGTCTATCAGTGTTTAACCTACAACCTTTGCTACAAAAAGCATCATCATATACCTCATTATCAGATGAAGAGGAGGAGTGTGCCATGAGAGCATATTCAACATGCTCTTCTTCTTCAATATCAGCAACCAAAGCTTTGTCCTCTTCAGCATTCTTAGCCAGATAGCTCCAATCCCATCCTGTGCCATCAATTCCTTGAACTGCAACCATGGCTTTGGAATCCTGACCTTTAACAACCTGACTTGATGGTTTACCAGCATCAGATCTTCTAGGAGATCTGCATTCCCTCATGAAGTGCCCCATACGATGGCAGTTGTAGCATTCAACTTTGGATTTATCAAATCCAGCTGTGTCTTTAGCATTGAAGGTCATCTTCTTCTTGAACCTTCTATTCCACCTATTTGCCCTTATACTAGCAAGAGCCATGTTCCACTTGATGTCCATCTCTTCCAAGTGCTCATCACTTATCTGCTCAAGGTCCTCATATGTAATCACTTAACCATTGGGCAAGGAAGCAATGTAAGCACACACAGTATCCAAATCCAAACCAGCATGTTTAACTCTTGGGGAGTCATTCATGAATGTGTCAGCGTCTGAAAAGGAGACGTTGACAGGACTTGTTCCAGCGCTGACAAATGATGATCCAGTAACTGGATGCATAAAAGAGTCCTTCTGATTGAATTGACCTTCACTATGAGAGAAGAAGGCCATGTTGCTGGTGCTAGATTTGCTTCCATGATCTGAAAGAGTTTCATCTTCCAACAGTCTTAGTTTGTTGTAGATGTCATCAAACGAGGAGCTCTTGTAAGTATTATTGGCAAGAATAGATCTTGCCTCAATCTTCCATGCCTCACCAAGACTTTTCAGAAAGGTAGCATTGGTGTCAACATCACCAACTTGTGTCCCCATGAAGGACAACTTGCTTGTGATGTCAAGCAATCTGCTTCTCACACTACTCAGTTTCTCATTGGGCTGAGCTTTGAAGACAGCATAATCAAGTGCTTCCCAAAGATCCTTAGCAGATTCATAGCCTCTATATTTGTGCTGGTTTTCTTGTCCCAAAGAAACTTTCAGAATATTTAGGGCTTTCATGTCAACCCTTTTCTTTGCAATATCTTCAGCACCTACAGCTCTACCATCTCCAGGTTTTTCTTTCTTATCTTCATCAGGACATCCTTCAATAGCTGATCTTTGAGTAATGGCATCCTGAATCTTTTGAGCCTTATTGAATGAGTTTCCATATTCAATAATCTCCCAGAGTGTGTAATCAAAGATCCCCAGATATTGTTCAAAGTTGAACTTCCATAAGTCAAAGTTGGTTGCATCAATCATGGGAATCCTGATGTTTGGTAAGGGTGAAGAGGAGGTGGTTATTGCTTCAAACATGATGTTTTTAGGGTTTTGGTGTTTTTAGGGTTTCTGAGAAAATTAGGGTTTTGGTGTTCGTGTATGATTCTGGTGTTCTTCAAAGATCAAAAGTTCCTCAACAAGCTCTGATACCACTTGTTGATCCCAAACTTAGATCGATTAGCTTTGTGTATACGAGATTAGATCAAGTATAACACGTAGAGAAACCTTTGTATATGCTTTGTAGATCTAAGTGTTATGCGGAATTTAACACTTAAACTATAACACAAGATGTAAACAAAACTTTCACTTTGATTATGAATGTCAAACTTGCTTACAATGAAAGATGTTTACGAACGAAAACTTATGTAAAACTTGATATTAAACATTAACCTAAAGGCCTTCTTTTATAGACTAAGAAGCCTTGTACAATAAGCTACGTATCAACTATTCTAGGTAAAGATAAATATAGAAAATACATTGTCGTTTCTATCCTTACTAGAAGTATTCTAGAATATAATAAACGTGTAGCTTATATCTTCTATCAGTGCTTGTCTTCAATCTGTCAACGCTTGACTTTAACTTGTCAACGCTTGAGTTGTCAGCGCTCACTTTGTTCTTGTCAACGCTTGAGTTGTTCTTGTCAGCGCTCAAGTGATCTGGCCTTAATTTATTCCCAACACGATTGTGTTCTTGAATGATTCTGAGAGTATGACACCATATGAAGAGAAGCGGTTAAAATTACTTCCTACATATCTTGAATATGATTATGCTCAAATGAATGCAAAAAATGCTACAATAGATCTCAGAACTCGATTTAATATACAAAAGAGAACTATCCAAACATCCACTTTCATGCCTACTAGAGAATGCCTTACTATAATTCCTACACTCGTTAACTCGGACCAACCGAAGGAAATTCCTAAGAATCTTCCACCGGTTAGTACGGTAAAGCTCAGCTTGGAAGAGATTGGGCAATACCTTACCGAGTTTGACAAGGTCATTCTGGAATGTACGACTTCAACGGCTCAAACCACTGGAGAATGGGCGTTCGAAGACATGAAAACGGTGTTTGAGAAAGAGATCATTCCGTTTGTGGACCATATTAAACAAGGAGTTTATGATCTAGCGTGCAATCTAACTTTTGAAATTTGTGAAGTTCAAAAAGTTTTCTATGAAATGGATGATGCTTATGAACAACATTTAATTGAAACGGAAAAGATTTTATCCGAATATGACCCATTTTTAGAACATATGGTGTCTCTCGAAGTGATGCAAGTTGTTACTGTTAAATATACTCATGAAATTTCATCTATTGTGAATATTTGTGATGATGTGCATGAATCTGTGAATACGGTTGAACATGTGAATACTGTAGATAATCATTCTTGTCATGAATCCAACGCTGAATTTTTAAAGCTTCAAGATTCGTATAACACACTCTCAAAAAGTTTTAATGAGCTTCAACAACATTCTATATCTCTTGAAATTTAGAAACAATCTAAAAATGAAACTCTTTCGAAACTAAATGATAGTGGAAACTCCGTTGAGATAAGTGACAAGATGATTCAGATGGTTCAGGATTTAGAGGAAGAGATGATGAGAACTAAGAGAGAATTACTAGAAACAAAAACGGAACTAGAGGCTGCAGAGACTAAGAATCATGTCCTAGAAAATAGAATTAATTCTATGCTAGGAGAGCGTGAACAAGTAAGGCAGGGTGACTCACAAAATTTTGGTTCAATAGAAGAACGCCTCGCTTTTAATGCGACAGAACATAAGTCATTAATTGAAAAACTGAACAGGAAATGTGAGGAATCCTCTGACCTAAAAATTCAGCTCATAGACAAAACATAGTTATAGCAGAATTAAAGGAGACACATCAACTCAAAGGACGAGAAAGTGTTGATAATCCAGCTACTGTCTCTGCCTCGGCCTCTAGTGCTCCCAAACCCAACCCACGTGTGCTATATCAGGATCCAAAATTTAAGAAAAGTCCCACTAAGTTTGCCACATATATGAAAAATGCCTTAGAACATGCTGATCTAGCTAGAGAGATTGTTGATGAAATGCGTGAACGTGATCCCACAAGTCATAGTGTATATGATCTTTTATTATATGTGGATCGCATTCAGGATTGTTTAGCAAACTTAGAGTACATTGGGAAACCGATATCTGTACCATCTACACAACAAACCACCATTGTCATTACTCCATTCAATAAGACTCCAGGAGCTAAGCCTGTTTTAAACACACCCATCGAGGCTAAGTCAACATCTGTCACTAATGTTCCCTTGACTTCTACAGGAGTAACTGTGTCCACTAAGGCAAAAGGATCTCAAGACAAGAAAGATAGGATCAAGCCTTCCACTAATAGGACTGAGAAGAAGAAAGTAGAAGTGCACCCTAGGAATGTTATTTCAGTTTCAAATAAAAAGAATCATGTAGCTAAGACAAAAGGTTCTCTTTATGAGTGGAAACCTAAGCAAAATGTGAATTCTAATGCGAAATGTTGGAATTGTAATGAATGCATGTTTTCTCAGCGTCATGATTTATGCCTTGTTGATCACGTGAATGAAATGTATGCTATTAAGAACAATCTTGAATGGATTACAACGGGGAAGAAATTCACCCAAGTTGGTTGGCAATAGAAACCCATTGGTAGGACCTTCACTGCTAATGGAACTAAGTGCCCTTTAACTAGGATCACATCCACGGAAGTTAGGTCTAAGCGTCCTTTAAATAGGAACACTAGCACTAAGAAATGGAAAAAGCGCCCTTTATCTAGGTCTGCCCCCACTATTGTGCCTACCAGTGGTAATGTCCCCAGTCAAAAGTATCTCAGAATACTAGACAACTAGAATCTAAGCCAACCACTAGTAAGAAAATCTGGAAGCCTAAAGTTTCGTCTGATAGCAAATCTAAGATAATTATATCTGTACCTGCTAACTCGGAGGAACAATTAGAATTTGATACATCGTCTGTGTTTGGTAATATTTTCAGGTCGTCCAAATTATTCTTTGGTATTTAGACTCGGGGTGCTCCAAACATATGACTGGAGACCGCTCGATGCTCAGAAATTTCGTCAGCAAGTTTCTAGGAACGGTTAAATTCGGCAACGACCATATTGCAAAGATATGGGTTATGGTGAATACCAAATTGGGAATGTTACAATTTCAAGGGTTTATTATGTGGAGGGACTTGGTCACAATCTATTTTCAGTGGGACAATTTTGCGATTCAAACCTTGAAGTGGCTTTTCAACAACATACTTGCTTCATTCGCGATCTTGCAGGAAATGATTTGTTAAAAGGTTCTCGAGGTGATAATCTATACACATTGTCTATTCAAAACATGATGGCCGCCTCTCCTGTTTGCCTTCTCTCCAAAGCATCTAAGACCAAGTCATGGTTGTGGCATCGACGGTTATCTCATCTTAACTTTGATGCTATTAACCATTTGGCTAGAAACGAACTTGTTCGTGGTCTTCCAAAACTTAAGTTCGACAAGGATCATTTATGTTCCGCATGTTCTTTGGGGAAAAGCACCAAGAAACCTTACAAACCTAAAGCAGAAGACACCAACCAAGAACCACTATATCTTTTTCACATGGATCTTTGCGGGCCAATGCGTACGGCCAGTGTGAGTGGTAGAAAATACATCCTCGTCATAGTGGATGATTTCTCAAGGTTTACATGGGTAAAATTTTTATCATCCAAGGATCAAGCACCAGAGTATATCATTACTTTCTTAAAGATGATCCAAGTACGTCGTAATGATACTGTTCGCCGCATTCGGACTGATAACGGCACCGAGTTCGTTAATCAGACTCTTCGAAATTATTATGAAAAGGTTGGTATTTCTCATGAAACATCTGTGGCTCGCACACCACAACAAAATGGTGTCGTTGAAAGACGTAACCGTACACTTATGGAAGCTACTGGAACTATGTTGATTTATGCGAATGCTCCTTTATTTTTATGGGCTGAAGTAGTGGCAACCGCATGTTATACCCAAAACCGCTTCATCATTCGTAAACGTCATGGTAAAACTCCATATGAGCTACTTCATGGACACAAACCCGATATTTCATATCTTCATGTGTTTGGTGCGCTGTGTTATCCAAATACAAATAGTGAGAATTTGGGCAAACTTCAACCGAAGGCTGATATTGGAATTTTTATTGGTTACTCGCCTGCAAAGAAAGCTTACCGAATTTATAACCGTCGTCTTGGCAAAATAGTAGAAACTTTGGATGTCGATTTTGATGAGCTGACAGCGATGGCTTCCGAGCAACACAGCTCTGAACCCGCATTACACGAGATGGGAACCGGTACAATCAGTTCCGGATTAACTCCCAACAATCCTACTTCTCCATCATTTATACCACCTACAAGGTCCGAGTGGGATAAGTTATTTCAACTTATGTTTGATGAATTCTTTGATCCACCGAATAATGATTCTCCAGCACCTGTAGCAGTAGCTCCGATTCCCAAAGTTGTTGCTCTAGATAATGGAAATCTATCCGAGGCATCTACCGTTACTCTTGAACCAGATGTCCCATCCCCCACCAATTTACAAACAACACATGAATCTTCACCCCCACTCGTTCCTAATGATGTTGAAGAGAATCTCTATGATCACGATTTAGAATATGCTCACTTACAAGAGCTTCCCTTCTTTGGTTCACATATACCTGAAGACCCTACCGGTGCGTCTACCTCAGAGGAAGCTCCTGCAATCGTTCACTCCCGACCACCACGGATTGAAACTCACAACACTAAATGGACAAAGGATCACCCAATCCGCAATATTATTGGTGACATCGATCGACCAGTCTTAACACGTCATCAACTCCAAGAACATGCATTATATTGCTATTTTGATGCATTTCTTTCAGACACTGAACCTAAAAACTGGCAACAAGCCATGACCAAATCATCATGGATTGAAGCCATGCAAGAGGAACTTAATGAATTCCAACGTCTTGAAGTGTGGGAATTAGTTCCGTTACCCAGCAACGTTGAAATCTTGACATTGTTGTGGGTATACAAGGTTAAACTCGATGAGTTAGGTAGTGTGCTGAAAAACAAAGCTAGATTGGTTGCTAGAGGTTACAAACAAGCTTTGGGTATTGATTTTGAAGAATCCTTTGCTCCTGTTGCACGATTGGAGGAAATTAGACTATTCCTTGCTTATGCTGCTCACATGAATATGATCGTCTACCAAATGGATGTTAAGACGGCATTTCTCAATGGTGAATTAAGGGAAGATGTCTATATCCAGCCGAATGGATTCGTCAATTCAGAGTATCCTAATCACGTGTACAAGCTCAAGAAGGCTCTTTACGGGTTAAAACAAGCTCCACACGCGTGATACGATCTCTTATCTTCGTATCTCATCTCCAAAGGCTTCTCCAAAGGCAAAGTGGACCCAACATTATTCATTCTCAAGGAGGACAACGACATGATACTGGTACAAATTTATGTTGATGATATAATATTTGCTGCTACTAAGCAACGTTTGTCTGACCGTTTTGAGAAAATTATGTCCACACGCTTTAAGATGTCGATGATGTGAAAATTTTCATTTTTCTTAGGGTTGCAAATTTCTCAGAATCCTAGAGGCATCTTCATTAATCAATCCAAATTTGCTCTTGAATCATTAAAGAAATATCATTTTGAAAACTATGACCCCGTGGATACTCCAATGGTGGAAAGATCCAAGTTAGATGAAGATAAGGAAGGGATGGCTGTCGATCCTAAAATTACCGTGGAATGATCGGCACCCTTCTCTATCTAACTGCTAGCAAGCCTGATTTGCAATTTGCTATAGGCATGTGTGCCCGGTATTAGGCTCGGCCTACCGAAAAGCACTTACATGTTATGAAAAGGATCTTTCGGTATCTAAAAGGAACACTTCATCGTGGTCTGTGGTATCCGAAGGATTCCTCTATTGCACTAATTTCATGCAGATGCGGATTATGCCGGGTGTCAAGATACTAGACGTAGCACTTTTGGCAGTGTGCAACTTCTTGGAGATATACTTGTTAGTTGGGCATCAAAAAGACAGAAAAGCGTTGCGATATCAAGTACGGAGGCTGAATACATTGCTATGTCCAGTTGTTGTGCTCAAGTTCTTTGGATGAGATCATAATTGACTGAGTACGGTCTTGGATACAACAAAATCCCGATGTACTGTGATAACAAAAGTCCAATCGCTCTGTGTTGCAACTACGTTCAACATTCTCGAGCAAAGCACATTGACATCCGCTACCACTTCATCAAGGAGCAAGTGGAAAATGGAGTGATCGAACTGTACTTCGTCAACACTGAGTATCAGCTGGCAGATATATTCACAAAGGCCTTAGATCGAGGACGTATCGAGTTTTTGATCGAAAAGCTAGGCATGAAATCATTCTCACCAGCGACACTTAAGAAGTTGGCAGAAGAATCTGAAGAATAGTAGTGGTAAACTATTCTCGAGTATCCTTTGATCGTGATCTTGTATATTAACGTACATACTTAAACCACCAAAAGAAAAATACAAAAATATAAAACATAGAAAAACCATAAAAAATATAAAACATAGAAAATCCATAAAAAATATAAAATCAAGAAAATCCAAAAATATTTTTCATTTTCAAAACGGGCATGTCTTTTAGTACGGTAATATTTACGGCTTTAGAAATGTCGATTAATATTGACACCGCGCCATAAATAGAGTCCGTATAAAAGTTGTACAAGTTTTAAAACATGCCCATTGTGGCTTGTAGTTATTTCAGACTGCAACCCGCTTTTCGCATTAAAGTCACGTATTTCTTATGAAAACGTTGGCTCACAACAGGAATTAACTTTCTCAGGCAAGGTTTACTTTAAAACCTTGTAAGGGACTAAGTTTACTTTATAACTTGGTCTAACACAAATTTGTGCACGTATCAGTGCACTTATTTTGTAAAAATAAGAGAAATCTTATTGCCACCAGAATCGTTCCATAAAATCACTTAACCGGCAAATGTCCTCATTAATATTTGTGTCCTTAAAATCATTGGCTACAGCTCTTTAAATAGAAAACGTGTCCGTGTTTAAGGGGGAGCAAATATTAAATCTTCGTGGAATCAAATTTGGTCTTTAAAAAGGATTGTCAGAAAATATTAACTATTCATCATCATCTGTTATGCTATGTATGCCTTGTGTGGTATAGAAAATCATGAATAGGTTATTGAGTTTTGGCGTTAAGTATTTGTGGTCATGTTTGTGAGAGGGTTTGTATTTTTGGTAATTTGTTTTGGTTAAATCAAATTCACTTTAAATCAAATACTAATACAAAAGGGGGACCATATTTGTAATTATCGCAAAAATGGGGGTTTATGTGTCAACTTGGCAATTTATTGACCAAGTCAAAACATATCACCCCCCTTCCCTGTCACTATCGCAAACACACACATCACATTTATCTTTCCGCCATTGTTGAAACCTTGCACACCGATTGATCCTTGTGTCTGTGACTCATCATTATCTGTTCATAATCTAGGTATTAAATCATGCTTTATTTGTTATCATTTATCCCGTTTCATCGCATCTCATCAAAACAGTGCCATTAGATCATTTCAAGATTTAGGGTTTCGTGTTTTTGCTATAGAAATGGAAATTAAGTTGTGGGATTTGTTAAGTATGAATAGATGCACATTGGTTTTGCCCAGAATCGTTTAAAACATTGCCTAGTTCCTGGATCGAGAAGTCAACGTTTAAGATAGGATCCCTGTCACGGATTTCGATGAACATTGCGACACCATCATTGCGATGCATGTCATTGCGATGAGTCATTCCGATGACTCATTGAGATGGGCTATTGCGATGAGTCATTTCGATGGCTCATTGCGATGTGTCATTGTGATGGTTCATTGCGATGGGCTGTTGCGATGGGTCATTCTGATGGCTCATTGCGATGGCTCATTGCGATGGGTCATTCCGATGGCGCATTGCGATGTCATATTGCGATGACGCATTCTGATGCGTTATTGTGATGGCTTCGTAGTAGGTATTGCGATGGGACATATTGCGATAGGACTTTAATTCATTAGGATTGCGATGCTTGATTCATTGCGATGGCTTGGTTAGGATTCCGATGGATTGATACATTGCGATGAACTTAGGATTCTTATGATTCCGATACCTTGTAACTATGTTATGGAATTTTAAGTATTATGCACTTGCCTTAGACTATCTAATGAGTTCGGCCTAGCTTGCACTATTTCCTCATTAGGATTTAAGTAAATTAGGGCCACTAACACGAAACCAAGTTTTATTGTAACTAGTTAATTTTATCTCATAAGAATACTTGAACGATTTCTTATTACAGAAGTTCATCTTATTTAATAAGTTGACTCATCTGTAAACAAAAGAGATACAAATTACTTAGTCAATGTCTTGTGTTTTGTTTCCAGGCCATGGAAGACAAAGCTTCATCGTTTTCTTGCCCTTTGTTCAATCCTACTATATTTTGGGTTGAGGATAATCCTACAATTCCTGACGTAGTGGTTGAAGCTAAACCAAAACCCACTGAAGTTTTGGTTGAAACTAAACCAAGACCTACTGAGGTGTTAGTAGAAATCAAACCTAGACCTACTGAGGTTCTGGTTATGACAACCAAGAAATCCAAATATTTTAAGGACTAATGTTAGGTCATTATCTCTTTAGAATAAAATGTCTTTGGCATATATGTCATTATCCTAAGTGTGTTGTTAAATGTAAGGACCTTGTTCATCTGAACTATGTGTGTATGTTGTTTCTCTATAATATGTGGTAATAATTGTTATGAATTTTTCCCTATGATTCAACTTGGCATAGACTTAAGATATTCCGACCGTGGTGTATGCATTTGAGAAATTCCGACCTTATCTCGTCTTGACTAAATGCATAGTGTATACGGATCATTCGGCTATCAAGTATCTTATTGCTAAACAAGATGAAAAGCCAAGATTACTTCATTAGATTCTCCTCCTACAAGAATTTGATCACAAAACTGTTGACAAAAAAGGATCCGAGAATCTAGTGGCCGATCATCTTTCTCATTTGGAAGATCCTCACCAAAGTGTTTACGAGCCCAAGGAAATCACCGAAACATTTCCGCTCGAGACACTTGGTGTAGTGAATTCTAAGCTTGATTCTTCCACCCCATGGTTTGCGGACATCGCAAATTACCATGCGGGCAACTTCATCATCAAGGGTATGATGACTCAAGAAAAACGAAAATTCTTTCGTGACGTCAAGTTCTACTTTTGGAACGACCCTTACTTGTTTCGAACTTGTGCGGATCAAATTATTCGACGTTGTGTCTTTGGTACCGAAGCTTCTAACCATCCTTAGAGCTTGTCACGAGGAACCCACGGGTGGTCACCACGGTGCTAATCTCATGGCTAAGAAGGTCTTTGATGCCGGTTTCTTTTGGCCTACTATTTACCGAAATGCACATGAGCTTGTGAAGTCATGTGAATCATGCCAACGACAAGGAAAAGCCTCACAAAAAGATGAAATGCCACAAAATATCATCCAAGTGTGTGAGATCTTTGACGTTTGGGGCATTGACTTTATGGGGCCGTTCCCATCATCTCGTGGTAATAAGTACATCCTTGTCTCCGTTTACTACCTATCTAAGTGGGTGGAAGATAAGGCTTTGCCCACCAATGATGCTCGTGTGGTAGTCAAGTTTTTGAAGAGCTTGTTTTCTCGGTTTGGAACCCCTCGTGCGATCATAGGCGAACGTGGAACCCATTTTTGTAACGACCAATTCGAAAGGGTCCTAAGGAAATATGGGGTTACACGTCGTCTTTCTACGGCTTATCACCCACAAACGAGTGGGCAATTCGAGGTTTCAAACCGATCGTTGAAGAGGATCTTGGAGAGATCGATTGGGAAAAACCGACAATCTTGGTCGGATAAGTTGGATGATGCTTTATGGGCCTTTAGGACCGCTCATAAGACGCTCATCGGGTGCACTCATTATAAGCTAGTGTATGGGAAGAATTGTCACTTGCCAATTGAACTCAAACACAAAGCTTATTGGGCCCTTAAACATTGTTATGATGACATGGAGACCGCGGGAAAACACCGGAAAATGCAATTAAATGAATTGGATGAATTAAGGGACATTGCTTATGAAAATTCATTGATTTATAAAGAAAAGACTAAAAAGTTTCATGATTCGAAAATTAAAAACCGGGTTTTTAATATTGGGGATCAAGTTTTTCTTTTTAACTCTCGTTTGAAAATCTTTTCCAGTAAGTTGAAATCCCGTTGGTCCGTCCATTCACCGTGACTCAAGTTTTTCCATATGGGACCATCGAGATAGCTCAAGATGATGGCCCCAATTTCAAGGTGAATGGACATAGGTTGAAGCACTACTTTGGCGGGGAAGTTCTATCCTTGAACTACCTCGACCAAATCACCTTCCCTAATGATAATTAGTATTGAGGGGATCGAGTCGAGCTCATGACTCGGTAATCAAAAACGTGGTGCCTCGTGGGGGAGTCCCATGCTTATCCTATGTACATATTATCGCTTTCTAATGTAGTAACGTGTGGGGATTTGTGCCCTTCCAACCTTTGTTCCATGCTTGTTTGTGAATTATGGATTTTAGATGATCATTATCTTCACGATTGGAGCCTCCTGTGTTCGTTTTATGGGAGCACTCGATCGTTTTCTTTGAAGACTTTCTCAATATCCATGATATATCCTTTGATGTTCTAACCTTAGGTTTATAGCACACTTCATAAACGGCTTTAAATTTAATGGTTACACCCTTTCTATGCTAGATTAGGCATTCGACTACGTCTCTAGTATGGGGGTGTTTGCACCCCCAGACTCGAAACATTGAGGACAATGTTTAACTTTAGTATGGGGGGTGAATAGATACTTTCCTTGCCAAACCTTCACGCTTTCTAAAGTTTATCTTTTTGTTTAGCGTTTTGTTGCAAAATAAGGCTAAAAATGGCCAAATTTTAAAAATTTTCTCATATTTTATAAGTGTTTGAAGACACGAATGTAGATTTTCCGATGGCGAGAATAAGAGTAATTTTTGACTCGACCGTGCGTGTTGAGCACTTAGCTTTGATTCCTTAACTTATATTAGGCTAATTCTCTTAAATGAGGACGAGAAATGATAGAGTTAATTATAAGTTACTATGCTAAACGTAGAGTACTCGTATTCTTTCAAAAACTCATGTGTTCTCGTTGTTTGCTTATTCTCCCTTCGCTTGTAAATATATTTTTTTGCTTAATAAATATTGACTTAGAGGTTTAGTCTTGATTGTTGGTTTCTAGTCTTTTCTAGTAGCTTCCATGTAATTAAATTGTGAAGACATTAAGGTATCGCCAGCGTCACAGTTTTGAAGTATTGGCAACCCGAATAATCGAAAGCTTCACCTAATAATAAGATTTCAAGTGCTCACCTAAATCAAGAAAACAATTTGAAGCTCACAAGGCCGAAAAATCTATGTAAAATTGGAAGTGAAATTAGCCTTAATCTTTGAAGTTTTAAAGATCCAAAATTCGCCTTAGCGTGAGGATATATGTCTTTGGCCATAATAAAACCACCGATGAGGCGGATAATAAAAGGCAAGGCAAGACTGAAGTCATAATAAAAGCTTCATGTCGAAGTTGAATAAAAGATGGAGGTAAACCTATGATAATAAGGCTCTTCCATTAGGGGGCGTATAAACGTTTTGGTAATAAGTCTCATGTTCAAAACCGTTATAAAACCGTGTTTATCGATCCTTCTTGTTGACTTAATTTTTTGACATCGTTGTCTATTATGAGGGGTTATTAATTTGATGGTCTTGGTTACACCATTGGGACTCTATTTTTAGACCTAAATCTCTATTATCGCATAAGTCAAACAATGTATCCTCGTGAAACATTCAAGACAAAATAAAATATAAGAGATACAACTTAGGAAAATGGGAGGATAAGTACGTGATTAGGGCACATGAGTAGTGTTAGCATTACTAACTTATAATGAAAATGATCTCGTTGCACGCTTAGCATGGAATTCAGGTGAAAATCAAGGATGATGAAATTACTTCTAACGAAGCATTCACGTGTTCTTATTATATGAACCTAAACGTCCCATTTTGTGATGAAAATCATACATTATGTCTAAAACGCAAGTAGTAGTAATAGTAGTAGTGTAGCTAGTTTATCATTCAATAAATGTGAATAAAAATGAATTTTGGAGATGTTACGATACTTTATTCTAGAACTGCGTGAGGGCACGGCAATGGTTTAGTATGGGGGAGTGATGAGACTGCTTTTATACACAGTCTCATCGTCCAAAAAGGGCTTTAAATGAATTAAATATCATGAAAATAGCCAAATATATGCTTTTGTTTGTTACTTGTGTATTTTAGGTACAGATATTGAGAAAATGACAAAAGATCACAAGAATCATGCAAAAACGAACACGGGAAACAAAGCCGCACAATGAACCAAGCCCTAATGAAGAATTTTCCAAGAATAACCCTTGAAGATTTGAAGATTATGCAAGAAGGGCCCTCCACTTTGAAGAATTGGCAAATTTAGTCCCTCAACAAAACTAAATTGTCAATATTAGTCTTCCTCAAAGTCAAACATATCATGAAGGCCTTCAAGTTACAAGAAATTACAAGTTTGGTCCTTTAAAAATGTCAAATACCAAAAGGACCCTTGACTTTGAAGAAATGGCAAAAATGGTCCCTCATAAATCATGATTTGTCAAATTCAGTCCTCCAAGAAGTCAACAAGACAATTCAAGACCATTACCTTTAAAGAAAATGCCAAATCAGCCCTTCAAATATCAACAATTGGCAAGAAATACCCATGAAAATACTTTACAAAACTTTTTGGGGCAATAGTGTGGAGTTGGAAACTTCAAATACAAAGGAATCTGGATTTTGGCTTATTTATTTACAAGTGAAAGAAAGAAGAAAGGTTGGGGACTAATTTGGGCAGACAAAGATAGTTACCTTAACCAACCATAGCTTGCCATCTCACCCCACTCACATTTTCAACCAATCACCTTCCACCCTTCCTCCACCTCATCAATCCACTTAACCCGGTTTATTAATTTTTTAAACTTGGCGCCTTAACACCAATTTAAACTTAACCCACCCTTAATCTAGATTAAACTTCACACTATTCAGCCAAGAACATGAATTGGGCTTTTAATATTTTCTAAGAATTAATCACTAATCTTTTCCAGATTAGTGATTAAGGGTCCTATAAACACATCCCAACCATAAAAACCCATGCCACATCACTATCTTGCTCACATGTTTAAACCCCTTCACACGGTTTTGAGAAAAAGCCAAAATGGTGCCAGGGAATCTACCACCCACATTCAGCTTCAAACTTAAGCTTCATTGTGAGCCTTTGGATTCATTTTCACCTTGGACAACTCACACAACCTGCCAAAACATTGTCACATGATCAAGATATTCAAACCCTCAAGGGGTATTTTTGGGACTTCACCACCAATTAGGGTTACATTTTTATGCTTTGTAGTAGTCACTTGTAGCCTATATAAGGCATAGGACGCTTTACATTTAGCTTTGCTCTTGAATTTTCCAAAGTTCACAATTTTGTAAATCATACTTTTGATTTGAAAATCTTGATTTGAAAATATAAAAGGGTGTTTGGGTTAACTTGTTTTGAATCATAGTTTGTTATTGTGTTATTGGAAGTGCTTTGTTTGAGTTGGTATCTGTTATTCACTTGGTTGTGTACTAGTTTCTGCAAGTTATTTGCTTTCAAACCTTGAATTAAACATTGTGCTATATCTCACTTGATTTGACTGATTTTGACCTAAGATTTTGGAAATACCTAGAGTATATGCATGCTTAGGGCTAAAAGGTGTTTAATAAAAGTTTATATAACCTGATTTGAGGATTTGAGTGTTTGAATTTGGCTTGTTGGTCAACTATATCAGCAAAGTATTCATAACAGCCTGCTAGTGTTCATCAGTAACTATTTGGTGCTTGAATCTTGATCTAGACCTTGAACCATTGCATGAAACTTGTTTAAACTTGTTCATTTAAGTTTATTATAGCTTGTGTATGCTTTTGGTGCAATTTAGTTGGCTGAATCTTGCTAAAATAGCTTATTGAGTTCATAACTGCTTATGTTCATGTTTGAGAGATGTCTGGTGATTGATTGAATTAACTGTGCTCTTTGGCTGATTGTGATTGTGATTTCTTTGTTGTTTCTGACTCCTTGTGATTCACTGATCACAAGGGTGCCTTGTTTGTAACTTGAATCCACAAAAAATCACTAAAGACAAAAAGTCAATTAAGTCAAGCAGTGGAAAAAGTTTCCACTGCTCAACATCCAAAACTAGCCCCTGCTAGTGTAATTTGTCATTCAGCTTATTAATAAGCCATATTGGCTTATCCAGACTTGCAACAACTTATTTTTTGTGATCAATCTTCATCATTTGACCAATTTATTTGAACTGGAGCTTATCATACATTAGCTTTGACTTTTTTCTAGAAAACTCATAAAGTTGACTTTTAATTAAGTGATTATCTACTTATTCCAGCTTATTGAGTGTGCTTATTGAAAAAACTTTTTGTTGATTAAGCTTAGTTAAGTCATTTAAAAGCTTTTGAAACTTGAATCAGCTCTTGTGGTGGCCTAGAACTCGAAAACGACTATTTTGTCGTTTTGTGAAGATAGCTTTTAGCTTATTCAGGCTTATTCCTTGTGCTTATTTCAAATTTCTTTTTACAGATCTCTTAAGTAACTCAAAATAAGCTTGTGTGTCTAATTTGAGCTTATGGCATCAACTTATAGCTTAATGGGCCAAAAAGCCCATTAAGAATAAGCTGCTTTGAAATAAGCTAGCTTATACACATTTTCAGCTTTTGGGCCTTCAAAGTTTTGTTTTTAAAATTAAATTTTGAGTCAGACTGGAAGTTTTTGGCTTACTTGGTTGACTTTTTCTTATTGGGCCTAAATTAAGCCCATTAAAGGACTGTTTTGTCTTTTATCCCATTTCTAGGCCCAAAAGGGGCATTTTGTAATTTCAACTTCATTTCTGTGTATATTAGGTTAAAATAAGCTAGTTTGCAACTTTTTAGGATTTTTTATATATTTTGGATTTTTAATATTATTTTATTATTAAAAATTAAAATTTAGATTTTTCAAGTTTTTATATTCTTCTTAGGTTAAATACATTAAGTTAGGAATTTTACAATTTTTAGAATATTTTTATTGTCATTAGATTAATTTTAGAATTATTTTAAGTTTAAATAGTTTTTAATTGTTTTTAAATAGTTTTAATTAATTTTAAAATTTTCAAAAATCGTTTTAAATTTAGTTAAGTCATTTTAGAGGTTTACAATTGAAAAAATCTTATTTTGGGCTTTTTATTAATTAAATTGATTTTTGGGCTTTAATTAGCATTAAAAAACTATTATTTAATTAAATAAAAGGTTTGAGTGATTTTGATTTTTTGTAAACTCTAATTACCTTATTTAGGATTTATTGAAATTTTCTAGGAATTTTTAGGGTAAATTTCAATTTTGTCACTTTTTACGGTTTTACGTGTACGACTTATCGTCTTAGTTTTAATCATAATCGTAACCGCCATTCTCTTTTTATCTCATTTCTATTTGATTTTCTCATCAATTTAATCACAAAGTTAATCATCTCCCACACACCAAGCCTCCTTGAGAACGATCCCCACATTAGGTCATAACTTGTGGTTTTCCTAAATCACTTGTGTACTTACCCTAATTACCTTTGTTTTCCTAAACAAAGTGTAAAAACTCAACTATCAGTGTGACGAGAATGCTAAGGGTCAGCAGCCTAACAACTCGTCTTCATCTAATAAATTGTCAGTTAAACTTCAGTGTAGTCATGTTTATGCAAAATAATTATGTCTCACACATATTTTCTTAAACAGGCTCTCAGGTAGCAAGCCACCAGCTTCGGGTCGTGTCTACACTACCACAAAGGATCAAGCAAATAAGTCTTCAGGTACTATCACTGGCATCTTATTTATGAACGGTCATGCTGCTTACATTTTATTCGATACTGGTGCAACTCATTCAACATATCCACTACGTATGCCACTAGTATTAATAAAATCCCTATGCCGCTAGAGAATATTTTAAGTATATCTACGCCTATGTGAGACTCTGTACGCATTACCTGGGTGTATAGAGATCTTCCACTAGAATTCAATGATAAGATTCGCCCAGTAGACGCACTTCCTTTGGATATGTGCGAGTTTGATCTCATCTTAGGCATGGACTGGTTATCAAAGCACCATGCTACTATCAACTGTCATACCTATCGGGTTATCTTTGGTGATATTCAAGCACCAGAGTACATTCACAAAGGTTTCATACCAAGAAAGTCTGTACAAATCATTTCCGCCTTAGAAGCTCGTGATTTACTAGATCATGGCTGTGAGGGCTTCTTAGCTTCAATTCAGGATATTACTACCGAAGTTCCGTCAATCCAAGATCAACCGGTTGTTTCAGAATTCCCCGATGTATTTCCAGAAGAACTTCCGGGTATACCACCTATCCGCGAAGTAGAGTTTAGTATTGAGCTCATCCCAGAAGCTCAACCAATCTCTAAGGCTCCTTATCGCATGGCTCCCATTGAGCTCAAGGAGTTAAAAGTCAGCTACAGGAATTACTGGCGCGAGGTTTCATCCGTCCGAGTGTATCACCATGGGGTGCATCGGTACTTTTTGTCAAGACAAAGGATGGCAGCATGCGTTTATGCATTGACTATCGTGAACTGAACAAGATCACGATTATGAACCGTTATCCATTACCGCGTATCGATGATCTGTTTGACCAACTGCAAGGTGCCAAGCATTTCTCCAAGATTGATCTAAGATCCGGTTATCATCAGCTGCGAGTGAAAGAGCGGGATATTCTTAAGATTGCTATTCGCACAAGATATGGCCATTATGAGTTCGTAGTCATGCCTTTCGGAGTCACTAATGCTCCAGCAGTATTCATGGACTTAATGAACCGCATCTTCCATGAGTTTCTAGATAAATTTTTCATCGTGTTCATCGGTGACATTCTCATCTTCTCTAAATCCAAGGAAGAACATGAAGAACATCTTCGTATTGTGCTACAGATTCTTCGTCAGAAGTAGTTGTATGCCAAATTCTCCAAGTGTGAATTCTGGCTAAACAAGGAGGCATTCGTAGGCCACATTGTCTCCGCAGAAGTGATTACTATGGATCCTACGAAGGTTGAAGCTATCACTAAAAGACCGAGACCGACGTCTGCAATTGAGGTTTGTAGTTTTCAGGGCTTAGCTGGTTATTATCGTAGATTTATGGAGAACTTTTCAAGACTAGCCTTACCTTTGACCAAGTTGATGCGTAAAAGAGAGAAATTCATTTGGACTAATGAGCGGGAGAAGATCTTTGAAGAACTTAAGCAGCGGTTAGTATCTACACCTATTCTTACTCTCCCATCTGGCACAGGTAGATTTCAGATCTACAGTGATGCTTCGGGTAAAGGATTATGTTGTGTAGTCATGCAACATGGGAAAGTGATTATGTATGCATCATGTCAGCTAAAGCCTTATGAGGAGAATTATCCTACCCATGACTTGGAGCTAGCAGCAGTAGTCTTTGCACATAAAATCTGGAGACACTATTTATATGGTGAATCATGTGACATCTTCACTAATCACAAGAGTTTCAACTACATTTTCATTCAGTGAGAGCTTAACATGAGTCAGAGGAGATGATTGGAACTACTCAAGGACTATGACATCAATCTTTATTATCATCTCGGTAAGGCGAATGTAGTGGCAGATGCTCTCAGCAGGAAGTCATGCATGATTAACGGCATCAAGATACAAGAAGAAATCATACGTGACTTAGAGCGATTATACATTGAGTTCTTAGTACGTGGACAACATGTGTACTGGGCTAATCTGAGAATTGAGCCAGACTTAATTTCTCGGATCAAGGAAGCTCAGAAAGATGATGGTGAGATTTGGGCTATTATTCAGAATCTGGATCGGCAGACATAATTTCGTGTAGACGAAGAAGGCATTTTATAGCAAGGAACTAAGCTATGTGTTCCGGATGATCAGACACTCCGAGAAGCTTTACTGACAGAATCTCACAGCTCTCCATTCTCTATTCATCCAGGATCCACCAAAATGTACCATGATATCAAACAGCATTTCTGGTGGAGCGTCATGAAGCAGGATGTTGCTACCTTCGTATCCAAATGTCTAACATGTCAGCAGGTTAAGATCGAGCATCAGCGGGCTAGTGGTTTACTACAACCGTTAGAGATTCCCGAATGGAAGTGGGACAAAATCTCCAAGGATTTCGTCATCGGACTTCCATTGACTCAGAGCACGCATGATGCTATATGGGTTATAGTAGATCGTTTAACCAAGTCAGCTCATTTTCTTCCGATTCGTAAGGATTTGTTAGTTAGCAAATTGGCAGATATATTCCTTCAGGAGATCATGCGACTGCATGGTAC
This sequence comes from Glebionis coronaria, assembly GCA_025667525.1. Taxonomy (NCBI): domain Eukaryota; kingdom Viridiplantae; phylum Streptophyta; class Magnoliopsida; order Asterales; family Asteraceae; genus Glebionis; species Glebionis coronaria. The sequence continues at coordinate 131,689 of JANFOE010000021.1, read as the reverse complement.
TCCATCATACATCATTACATCATATCAGACAGAGATCCTCGTTTCACGTCTAAGTTCTGGAAAGGTATTCAGAAAGCTTGGGGCACCAGAATTAAGCTCAGCACCGCCTTTCATCCTCAGACCGATGGTCAATCGGAACGTACCATTCAGACCTTAGAAGACATGCTGCGAGCTTGTGCATTAGAATGAACAAGAAGTTGGAACGACTACATTTGTTTGGTTGAGTTTTCCAAAGGGGTAGAGAAGGAATCCTTGAAGGACTAGAAATGATAGAGGTGACCAATGAGAAGGTTGCCATCGCCAAGGCGAAGCTACGGGAAAATCGTGCTCGACAGAAGAGCTATGTTGATAAACATCATAGAGATCTAAAATTTAAGATCGGTGATCATGTTTTCCTTAAGGTATCACCAGCACGTGGTGTCAGGCGTTTTGGACTCAACGGCAAGCTCAGTCCTCGTTTCATTGGACAGTTTGAAATCCTTGAACGTGTCGGTGAAGTATCATATCTTCTATCTTTACCTTCTCATCTATCTCATGTGCATGATGTGTTCCATGTATCCTTACTTAGAGGTTATAATTACCATCCATTGTTGACAGTTTCGTATCCATTCGAGCAGATTCGTGAGGATCTATCATATATTGAGGAACCCGAGGAAGTTCTCGACCTTCGGGATCGAGTCATGAGGAGAAAGACGATCCCATTCGTCAAAATCCGTTGGAGGGACCATTTCGAGCGGGAAGCCACTTGGGAAACGGAGGAGTCTATCTAGACTTCTTACCCTCATTTCCAACTATGATTCGGGTATGTCATTTTCAGTTTATCGTATCTCTAATTCGAGGACAATTATTCTTTTAGAGGGGGGAGTTGTAAAACCCGCTTTAAAATCCTTAAGATTATTAAATGCACGAATTTACGGTTAAATTTAAACTTTTAATTAATTAATATACGACATGAATCATGAACATTTAATACGAACGTTACGTATATTAATTAATTATTATAACTATTACGTATGTAAACATGAATATTAATGCACGATAAGTATTCACGTAAAATACTTATAAACATACAAGACATAAAACACGAACATTAAAACGAACACACACGATGATAATTTAAGACACGAAAAAACTTAAAACAAATGTATATGTGTGTGCTATATGTGGCATCCAAACAAGAAGGAAGAAAATGGTTTGGCCCAACCAATTTGTAATCCACTCCTTAACCAAACAGGACTCCAGGATTTTTCATAAAAATACATATCACATTAAATTTACAAAACCCTAAAATCTTCTCCTTCCTCCTCTCTTTTGGCCGTGACACCAAGAACAACCACAAGGGCAATCCATTGGTTTTTGATCTTTGGTAATTACGTGTTTGTGTTCGTGTTTCATTCCTAAATCCATCCACGCATTTGGTATTAATCGAATCTTAATCTTTTTAATCTTTTTATTTTAATTATGATCATATGTTCATGAATCCTTAAAAACATTAATTAAAAACATGTTATGGTAAAGATTAAAAACAAGATTTGAGGTCAGGGTTTTGGTTTTGTTCCGATCGCACAAAAACCTAGACCACGTAGGGTGTCAGTGGTGTTTGTTTTCCACCAGTCGCAACCCCTTTGGGGTCGGCGTTGGTTTTGGTTGCCCAGCCGCAACCCCAACTGCTCAGGCAGTGGGGTGCGTGGCTCCATCATTAGGAAGAGAGACCTTAATGGTCTCGGTGGGTATGCAGTGGACAACAGGGGGAACCACGGCAGTAGTAGTGGCACCGACTGAACTGTCGGTGGCTGCTGTGTTGGTCGGCCACACACCACTGCCGTCGGGCTGTGGTGTTGTGTTGTTCTCGAGGCTAAGCCGAGACCTCCATGGTCTCGGTGGAGCTGTGATTGGGGTTAGGTTAACACTAAACACACAAGGGGGTGTTTGGGAAGATTTTTATTAAACACGTATTTTAATTATGAATTAATTTCATTGTATTAAAACATGATAATTAAATTGATTAAATGTCATGACTTACTATATAGTTTTATTTAAATAAAATCATGTTATTATGTATGTACATTTTATTTAATTAAACTTATTATAAAATAATTAATTACTTAATTATTCATGTACACTTAATTAATTAAAACATAACTTAATTAATTAATATCATTTAAGGTAAAGTTTAATTACATTAACCATGCAATATTATTAATTAATAATAACTTCTGATAATATGGAATATCATTATTAATTAATAATTATATGTTAAGTCTAAGTATTTATTTAATATTAAACTTTATAACATAATTAAACATGACATCTTATAAGCTTATTAAAAACTATATTAATTATTTAATAAGCCTATGATAAATTATGGAAATACCTTAATTATGGGAACATGTTAAATATGGAATTATACGAATTATAGAAACATGATAATTATGGAAACATATTAAATATAGTAACAAGCTAATTATGGAAACATACTAAATATGGTAACATGCTATTTATTAAAACATACTAAATATATTAACATGTTATTTATGGAAACATACTAAATATGGAAACTTTCTATTTTCGAAAACTTACTAATTATGGAAACTTTCTATTTTTGGAAACTTACTATTTAAGGAAACTTGCTATTTTTAGAAAGTTACTAAATATAGAAACCTGCTATTTTTGGAAAGTTACTATATATAGAAACTTGCTATTTTTAGAAAGTTAGTCATTATGTTATAACAAGTACTATAACACTTAAAACATGAATTACATGAATCTAAAATACATGAAACACTAAGAAACACATGATTAAACATGATATAATAGAACAAGACAAGAATAAATATAATAAGTATGAACATGTCAAGTAAACTAAATAACACGTATGTATAAGTAAACAAGACACTTATTCATGTCCATTTATTATGTAGCTATCGAGAAGTCAGAGTGATCTTCCGCGTTCGTTTTCGTCTTCATTTACTAGACATAAGGTACGGATATTCCGTCCTTCAGTAAGGACATCTTTCCTATATTAGGATTCCCTGTTTGCAGCCATCTGTTTTCCCAAGTAGTATACATGTCTTAAACACTTAAATATAAGTTATGATTATTTTAGATTGCCTAAGCTATATACATGCATGCCAGTTTCACCTAGTTATGTGGGTTCCATAACCATAGCATTGGAGGCACCAGTGTTATGACTCTTCTGCGGTGAGAGTGATTGCTCGCAGCATCCCTTTACAGTATTTGGCCTTTGTTATTATTATCATGTAGGGCGAATGGGTGCATCCTAAGACAAGTAGTAAGATTTCATGGTAATTGTGGTGTGTGTCTTACATCCGTTATAGGAGCTGATCCCTCCATTCATACCATATTAATTAGAGGCAACCCCTCTAATTGCATGATGAGGTCACCCCTCTAAGTATTCATGCACGTTGATATAACGTGACCTATATGGACTCCGAGAAAATTTAAAATAAGTTTTTCAGAATAAACTAAACATAAGTCTTTTCAGAAATATAAAACCAGTTTTATAAGCTTAAACCAGGTTTTTCAGGACATACACTTATTCTGTTGTTATTCATTTCATTTCATTACTTGCTTATGTTTATGATTTACATTTATTGTCATATATCCGCACACTGAGCGTATTCCTCAGCCGTATTTTCTTTCCATGTACCAATACGGCAGGTACAAAGGGGCAAAGCTAGGATTCAAGAGTACGTGCATGGGATGGAGGCGCCTAGTCTTCTTTCTCTTTTAATGTATTTACATACTTTTGCTTTGCTGGACATTGTTTAGTCCTTTCCTTACATTCTATACTTATGCATTTGTGTGTGGAGCTTATGTTGGAACCGATGTTTGTTTCTGGTTTCCTTTATGTTCATTTAATGTTTTAGACATTTACCTTGCATGCTTTGATGACACGCCATAATTACTACGTAACGGTCCATTTATCCAAATGGGGTGTTACAGGAAGAGTTGTAAAACCCGCATAAAATACATTAGAACATTAATTACATGAAAACACGTATAAATTAAAACTTTACGATTAATTAATATATGACACGTATCATGAACATTTAATGTAATTATTATGTATATTAATTAATTATGACAAGTATTATGTATGTTATTATCAATTATTATGTCAAGTTAAGTATTTATGTATAATACCTAAAACATGACAAGAATTAAAACACGAAATTAAAACACGAACACGCATGATAATTTAATTAAGCACGAAAAACGAAATAAATATATATGAATGGGTATGTTGGGACGGCACAAAGAGAAAAACAAAGGGCTTTGGCCCGGCCCATTAACCCAAGGTAATTAGTAACCAAAACACCGAGGGATTTTTCATACAACACTTTTACAGAAAATAACAAACCCTAGTTTGTCCTCTCTCTTTGGCCGCGACACCCATAAGAACAATAGAAGGAATTGGTTGTTTGATCTTTGATTATTTAAGGGTTTATGTTCGTGTTGCCAATCCTTAATCTATACACGCATTCAGTATATATTTAATTTTTAGCCTTTTATTTATTTTTCCTTTTCATGAATCATAATCCAATGCGTAAAATATGTTAATTAAAAGTTTAAAACATGAATGGTTCGGGAATTATATTGGTTTTGGTTCGGTTATCACACAAACCGATAGTCAAAGGACTCTCCGTGGTGGATTGTCTCGACTAGCCGCACCCTTGTTAGGGGCAGTGGCTGTTGGCCTTTGCCAGTCGCAACACCAAACACCCCCAGCGGGGGCTGTTTGGTTAAAACAGTGGGAAACCAAGAGTCTCATGGCTCTCGGTGGGAAGACTGTGCACGCAGGGGAAACCAACAAGCAGCCGGGGGCTGCGTTGGTCCGGCAGTAGCAAGCCACAGCCATTCGGCTGTGGTGTTGCTTGTGGTTCGAGCCGAAGCCGAGACTCAAGGTCTCGGTGAGGCTTTGTCACGGGGCTCGGGTAGAACCGAAACACACAAATGGTGAGTTTGGTTAACTTTGCTTAAATAAATTTATGATTTATTTATTAATTAATTATATTAATTAATACATGGTTTAATTTAATTAATTAATAACAAGGACTTATAATATAAAGTAATTTATATAATTATCATGATATTAAACATGACCACTTATTTAAATAAAATATAGGTTATAATAATTATTCATATAATTATTCATGATATAAGTTCATGTTACATTTAATTAATTAAAAACTTAGCTTAATTAATTTAATTCATTTTAACGAAGGTTTAATTAAATTAATACTATACTTTAATTTAATAATATAATAATCAGCTAAGGTAAATTTTAATTAATATAATCATGTTATATTATTAATTAATAATTACTTATAAAATCATGTATTATATTATTAATTAATAATCATTATCTTAAAACTAAAGTATTTATTATTAATGAACTTTACTATATTATAGCCACTCAAGGGTGGCCTAGTGGCAAAAGAGTTTGTGTCTATCACTCCAAAGTGTGTGGGGTCTCAAGTTCAATTCCTGCTAGGTGCAAACAACCTTGAAGTGGCCACGCCAACCTCCTGAAAAGGGAGGGCTTTAGCTGGTTTGAGGTTGTGTGGCGGTGGGCTCAAACCCCGTGGATTAGTCGGCCAATGTGTCGGAAAATCACGGTTACCCAAAAAAAACTTTACTATATTATTACATTAAATAATCATAGCTTATAATATATGCTTATTAAATTTTATCTTATATCATATACTTATTTAATAAGCTTATTACTATTTATGAAAACATGCTAAATATGGAAACATACTAATTATAGAAACATGCTATTTATGGAAACATGATATTTATGGAAACATACTATTTATGGAAGTATACTATTTATGGAAACATAATATTCATGGAAACTTTCTATTTTTGGAAACTTACTAATTATGGAAACTTTCTATTTTTGGAAACTTACTATTTATGAAAACTTGCTATTTTTGGAAAGTTACTCTATATGGAAACCTACTATTTTTAGAAAGTTACTATATATACAAAACTGTTATCTTTAGAAAGTTACTCATTATGAAACAACAAGTACAATAACACATAAAACATGAAATACACTAATCAAGAACACATGAAACACTAAGAAACACATAAAACAGTAAAACAAGTCAAGAACATGTAAAACAAGACAAGAACAAGTAAAACAAGTTAAGAACACGTCAAGTAAACTAATAATCAGCAAGTATACGTTAAACAAACAACTCAATCATGTCCCTTTATTATGTAGCACTCATGAAGTCAGAGTAGATCTTCCGCTTTCATCTTCATTTTCATTACTGGACACAAGGTACGGATATTCCATCCTTCAGTAAGGACATTCTCTTCCTATATTTAGGATTTCCCGTTTACAGACATCTGTTTTCCCTAGTAGTTTACATTAAACTTTTCAGTAATTACTATGATTAGCATTTTAAACTACCTGAGCTATATACATTCATGCCATGTTCCACATAGTTATGGAGGTAGCATAACCATAACACTTGAGGCACCGGTGTTATGACTCTTCCACGATGACAGTGATTGCTCGCGGCGTCCCTTTCAGTTATTGGCCTTTTATATTATTATCATGTGGGTCGAATGGGTGCATCCTAGTACATGTTTAGCAGATTACAAGGTAACTGTGGTGTGTGCTCTACATCCGTTACATGGAGTTGATCCCTCCATCCAGACTATTATAATTAGAGGTAACCACTCTAATTGCATGACGAGGTCACCCCTCTATGTATTCATGCACATTGATACTTTCATGACCTATATGGGCTCTTGGGCATTTAAAATACAGTTTTTATGAAATAAACATAAGTCTTTTAAGATATAAACAAGTTTATAAAATATACTTCAAGTTTTCCAGGACATACATTATTTCGTTGCATTTTTATACTTTTCTTATGTTCTGTTGTTCATATCATTTTCATATATCCGTTCACTTAGCGTATTGCTCAGCCGTATTTTCTTTTCATGTTCCCATATGGCAGGTACTAAAGGGCAGAGTTAAGTAATCAAGAGTAAGTGCATTAGGATGGAGGCTCACTTAACTTCATTTCTTTTAATGTATTTATATACTTCTGCTTTGTTGGACATTGTTTAGTCCTTATTCTACATTCTTTACTTATGCATTATGTGTGAGCTTATGTTTGGGACCGATGTTTGTTTTCGGTTTCCTTTATGGTCATTAATATTTTAAGACATTTACCTTGCATACTTTGATGACATGCCATAATTATCATGTAACGGTCCACTTGCCAAGTGGGGTGTTACAATAGTGGTAAAAATCCAATACCCTAAACCCATAAACCTGGCTTATGCGTATTTATTCACTAATACCCGCTCGCAGTTCGAACGGCGAAATCACGACTCAGACTGAAGAAATAAACTAGACAAGATAACAAAACAAACATAACTTTAGTCGACTCGTACCAAAACTCTACCAACGGTTAACTTTAGTCGACTGGTAACAACCAGTTCCAACGGTCGCTTAAGTTGACTGGTAACGACATCGTGCCAACAATTTCTTAAGACGACTGGATAATAAAATCGTAGCAACGATCGACTTTACTTGACCCCGATAATAAAGATGTACGAACAATCGACTAACGAACATATTATCACACAACTAAAACTTTTTTTTGAATAGTAAATAACAAGATAAACATCGGAAGTCATCAACACAAGCAACTTCCCCCATCTTCTTTTTTTATCCTCTGCCGTCACTTCATTTTTTCCTCGAGTATTAGCGGCGGATTAAATAAGGTTTATCAGCCGTGTGATTTTTTTAGTAGGAGGGTTGGGTTTCGTGGTGATTCATAGGTAATTGTTTTTAGGTTATAGGACCGGGGTATAGTCTGATATTATGTTAGAATGATTAAATCCCCATAAGAATTATGTATTATTCATCTATTATATATAGTGATAAAACCCTAGATGCTTTAAACTCACAAAATTGACTTGAGCGTATTTATCATGGTTCTAAAAAGCGCGCTATAGCGCACGTTGTAGCGGGATATAACGTGAAGCGTGACGTCCATGTTACGGAACAGGGTGAGGCGTCGTCTCTAGGCGTAGCGTGCTAAAAAGCGGCATAAAGCGTGATATAGTGTGCTATAGCGCGTAGTGTGACATGTTTTTTTTGAATCTTTTTGCATATTTACAGAAATTAGGATTGTTTACTAGCTTTGGGCAACTAACTATACTTTGGCTTACTAATTTTTTATAGATATAAATTCTTGCGTAACTACAAGTCGATTTTGTTTTAAATTTGAATTAAAGTCTTACTTCATTTTGTATTATGTAGGGAACAAGTTAGTATTTAACAGATTTAATTTTTTATGTATACCGTCTTGTGTAAACTCATAATATAAATATGAATTTATAAATATTTTGCGCCACTATATATCCCGCTTCGAAAAACGTCGTAGCTTCGCTATATATTTTGTAGCCTGAAGCTTGGCAATACCGTTACGTTACGCTTCACGTTATTTACAACCGTGGTATTTATTCACTGACAAAATCTTGAGGCGTTGCCAATGTCGATATATCAAAGCTGTTTTATAAACTTGTTGAAAGATCAAGTGTTAAAGTTGTACCCGGCGTGGAGGGTTAAGGACTAGATTTCAAAGAAGGAAGAATATCAAGATTTTAGCTATAAATAACAATGTTTTAAAAACCGGGTTGACCCGGCCGGTTGAACCGGAAACCAGTTGTGAGACCGGTCCGGATGTGAGCCGTTTTTGGTAGTTTTTGAACCGGATTAAACCGGCGGGTTTCATATAACCCGGGTTGACCCGGTTGAAAAACCCCGGTTGGGTCAAGGCTGAAGTCTTTGTTTTACTATTTCACTCTAAATGGTAAATTTTATAAAGAGAGAAAGGCAAGTAGCCAAAGTCGATACAAAATGCACAAAGAATAAATCAACAAGGACACATCCCTTGTTAACTGACTTTGGCAAGAACAAAAAACAAATGACATAAGGCATTGGACAAAACCCAAGCTCATATTACATACTAGAAATAGTCTAAGTAAACAAGTAAAGAACAAGAACTTGAAACCTAGACTACAACTAATACATCTTGCATTCCATGGACACCAAATCCAATTACTTAACCACAAGAAGGCCCACTTCTGAATCCATGAACCTAACTGAATCAACCCAAAGGGAAGCATCAAGTAGGCCCAATCCATCACAATGGGACACTTCTCATGGCTAAGCAATACAAGGAACATGCAATAGACAACCTCTTATAACCAACTGGAATGCAATATAACTTCAAAGGAAGTGCCAGTGTAGCAGCATGAACCATTTTTCCTCCTTAAAAACCCTCCCAAGTAAAACCCAGTGGGAAACCAAGGGAGGGAAAAAGAGTACAACAATGGTTCATGCCTTCCTTACCACCTGAAGCAAGCAGCAGCAAACATGATAATAACCAAGTTGCTCCACACTCTAATCCATCATCTTGGAACCCTTCATTCCACCACAGGAAGCAAGTAACCTGAAAAAAACAAAGAGGACCAAACAACACCCAAACAACCTGCATACCTCTCATCAGCATGAAGTAGAACAAGAAACTAAGAGAACTACCTATCATCGATAAGCATATCAGTCACACCATCACCAACCTTCTTAGCTATAAGATCAGGTAGATCCCATAACTTAGCAGCAATATGAACATCAGTGGACCAATTGAAATTAAGCCCAAGAAGTTTCAATCTTACAACTCTCGTAATGATACTTACCAAAGCCTCAGCAGGTCTAGAGGTCTTCGCAAAGATTCTGGAGTTCCTTTCTTGCCAAATATAGTACACAGTAACACCCCACACAAGTCTTTGGACAACACTCCAAATAGACCTATTAACCTTTCTAATACAAACCCTAGAAACTACCTCAGCCCAAACATAAGAAAGATTATCTAACTTAGCAAGGACTTTCATCCTATCCCAAACATATCATGAGAAATTACAGTCGAAAAATAAGTGAGGATGAGTTTCTAAAACAGTATTACATAAAGGACACATGACCATGTCAATATGAAACCATTTAGATAATCTATCTTGGGTCTTTAGCCTCCCTCTCACAGCAAGCCATAAAATGAAAGAGTGACGAGGTATGCATTGAGGGAACCAAACATGTTCATACCATAAAACATGAGGATCATCCTGTCTTAAAACCTTACCAACTTCTCTTACACTAAAATTAGTAGGGATCATTTGCTTATTAAACCAAATAGCCTTATCATTAGTTTCACTAAGAACAGGGACTTCAAAATTAAGCGAACTTCTATCTCTCCTGTTCCAATCATGTGGCCAAGACCAAACATTCCCATTAACTCTATCCGCCACCTTATCTTTGACATTATAACCACAAGACCGTTTAACGACATCAGAAATAATGTCATAGAGCAAAACCTTTTCATGCCATTTATCAATCCACAAGAAACAATCTTTCCCATCCCCAAGTTTCACGCCAACAAAACTCTTGATTTTATCTCTAAGCATTAGAATATGTCTCCAAGACCATGAAGCATGACTCTTAATATGACAACTCCAAATGCTGTTACCCTTAAGTCTATAACTATTAACCCACTTTGTTAGCCTTAAAATGTGTGCGACTAACAGAATTACATTAGTTTCATAGCCGGGACTTACATGGACTAATATTGTCATATGTAAAGTCCAAGTCCCGGGCTATATAAACCCCTCCATACTTCCATGGAGGGGTGAGGCTTTTCATTTCTTGTATTGTCTTTCTCTCACTAGAATAAACACACTTTTCTAGTTACTTGTTTCTCTCTCTAAAATGGCTAAACAGCACTTCTATCCTCCCCGACCTCCGGATCATAAACCTGTGTTCATGTGAATCCAAGTTAACACACTTCACCCATAAAGACTCTTTTCTGCTAAAGACATTCCATAAATGCTTAATCATTAGACTATCATTCATACTTCTAGTAGTCTTAATGCCTAAACCACCTTGATTTTTGGGTCTACAAATGTCCTTCCATGCAACACTAGTAAAACCTTTTCTACCCTCATTAAAACCCCATAAAAAATTCTTCATCAGCTTATCAATACTAGTACAAATATGTTCAGGCAAGACAAACATAGAAGACCAATAAACACTTAACGAGGATAAAACAGATGAAATAAGTTGTAACTTACCAGCATAAGAAAGATATTTGTTCTTCCAATCAAGAATCCTGCACTTAATCTTATCCATCAGAAAACTACAGTCGTCATTACGAAGCCTCTTAGTAACCATAGGGACTCCTAAATACTTGATAGGAAGATTCCCTTCAGCAAACGGAAGAGCTAAGCAAATTCTTGACTTGATATCATTAGAAACATTACTAAAATAAGTTGTGCTCTTCTCTATACTTGGTATAATCTAGAGCACATACTGAACTCATCCAAACCTCTCCTAAGGATACTAGCCGAGACTTCGTCAGGATGACAAAGAAGCAGCAAGTCATCTGCAAAACATAAGTGTGTCAAATTAAGCTCCTTACAACTAGAATGAAACTTAAATCTCTTGTCCATTTTAATATGTCTCTTAATCATAAGGTTTAAAACCTCCATAACTAGGGTAAAAAGATAGGGTGATATAGGATCACCCTGTCTTAGACCTCTACCGCTCTTAAAAAAACCATGAACTTCTCCGTTAATGCATAAAGAGAAGGAAGCAGTCAAAACAAACCGTAATCCAATTGATCATTGTGTTATGGAATCCAGACTTAGCTAAAATGGTTTTAAGGAAATCCCAATTGACTGTGTCATAAGCTTTCTTAATATCAACCTTAAAAGCACAATTCTTAGAACTAGTAGAATTATCATATCCCACCATTACCTCTTGCATAATCAGAATATTATCACTTATGTGCCTACCCGGAACAAAAGCACATTGATTACTATCAACAGGACTATCAAGGCCCTCCTTAAGCCTATTAGTTAACACCTTACTAAGACATTTGTAAACTACATTACAAATGTTATAGGTCTATAATCCGAAAATTTCCTAGACACTTTAAGCTTAGGTATAAGAGTAATGAGGTTAGTATTTAACTCACCTAAGAGTTTTCCTGAAGCAAAAAACTCCTTCACAACTTTACAAACATCCTGTCCAACCACACTCCAAGATTTCTTAAAAAACTTTGAAGTATAACCATCCGGGCCTGCGGCTTTATCATCCTTTATCCCAAACATAGCAATCTCCACTTCCTCATCTACCACAAGTCTGATCATATGCTCAGCAATCAAAGGATCAAGCTTCTTGTAGAATAAACCTTCAGCATCTTCAATCTGGAAAATATCATCATCTTTCTGGAAAAACTTCTTGTAATGGTCTACAAAGCGATCATAAATATCACACCCATAATAGGTATGCCCTTCATCATCACAAACAGCTTCAATTATACTTCTACTCTTCTTGCCTTTGAGAAGCTTATGAAAATATGTCGTGTTGTTGTCTCCTTCTCTCAGCCATTCTCTTCTGTCTAAGAACACGTTCTTCATCAAGAACAGCATCATGATAGGCCTTTGAAAACAATCTCTCCTCCTCTCTCAAAGACGAATTAAGAGGATTTAAATCAAGTCTTCGCTGCACATCCTTAAGCTTGTCCTTAAGTGTCTTCAATTTAAAAGTTTTAAAAATTAATAATCAAAGCGAATTTGGTTTCCCAATAAACTGACATAAGCCCGCTCGTTTCCCCAAGTCATGTTTCATTTTCAGTAAACAATACTCTTCCACAAATCAATTAATGTCAAGATAGTTCAAAAAAAATTAATGTCAAGAAACAAAAAATTATAACCGGGATAGACTTTATTTTGATCAAATATTCTACTGAATCAAAGCCCACCTTTTATATAGTGTTTTCTTTTGTCTTTAACTTTTTTTTTGAAAGGCAGATATATTAACTCAACACCAAGACAATAACCAAGGTCCTGCTTAATCTACAAGAAGTAAACAAAAGCAGACCCGAGCCATACAAGGCTGAGCATAGACAGAAACAAAAAGACCTGGACCTAAAAGACTACCAACCAAACCCGTTACCAGTCTTCACACATTTCTTTTGTCTTTAACTTCCTGCTAAAGTTATTATTACATTTTCCAATTTGCATTAATAACGAATATGTATGTATACAAAATGTGGTTGTAGGCTACAAAATTGAGTGAATCTGATAGTCGTAGAAGAATACATTGCATATAATAAAAATGTTTATTAAAATACATCAAATTAGTTAATTTATGAATACAATATAAAGTGGAAAAATAATGATACAAGCAAACATGTATGTCCTTCGTATTTGCCCATCGACTATTTTGAATCGGGTTGACTCGGTGGTTCAACCGGTTGAACCGATGACCCGATAAACCGGTGACTTAACCGGGTCGATTAAGAAACCGAGTTTTAAAACATTGATAAATAGCTATCTCTCTTATTCTTCTATATTTGGTCAATTATTTCTCTATTTTTTATATTTCTCTCTCAAAATTTTGAAAGTTAGGGTGTGTAATTTTTTTTATAAAATAAGTTTTAAGTTCACTTGGTGTTTTCTTTATAAAAGATTACAATTCCCTCCCTCAAACGTATAATTTGAAGGGTTTAAGGTATAAAATAGTCATATACTTTTTGAAATTTATCGATATGGTACGTGTACTTTATCAAATGTATCGATATGGCCACTTTTCACTACTATAAAAAGGTTATAAACACCTCTTGAAAGAAACCGGTTTTAAAATAACTAGTTTCTATTATTAAAAAAAAAAGAAATGAGAAACATATATACTGGTTTTCTGAAATAAACCGGTTTTTATAACATAAAACGCATAAAAACTGGTTGTGCTACGCATAACCTGTCTTTATATGTGAAAATAAAAAGACTACTCTGGAATTTTTTAAAAAGTCTAAAAACTTTCTTGAAATTTTCCCAAATATTTAAATCCCCATCCACAAAAATTATCAAGCGGGAATTATATTTCACCAAAAAATTACCACTATACTAAAAAATTGACATTTAGCAAAATAATATAGTATGCCGTAGGATTAATAACTCTTTAAGGGCTTTTCCTTATTAGTAAAGTTGCTCGAGGCCGGAAAATGAGAATACAATCTAGAAGATCTATTTGAGACATCTTTTTCAATCTCTGGGCATACGTGAAAATCGACTTTCTTTATCCTTTCTCTCATTCTCGAGATTTTTCCCACCTCTGACTCACCATTATCTCCCAAAACACACAATAAACACATATACAAACCCCAAGAAAGCTGTTGATTTGACACAACCACATATCATCCCTAAAACGCCGTGCTCATCAGAGGGGACCGGGTTCCTTTTTTGTGACATTAGTGATGAAAGATGTAAGGTTATCTTTGTTTATAAGAGAGGCGGATGCAGGGGGGTCAAGAGGGTCATGTGCCCCCTACCGAAAATATCGTAGTGGAAATTTTCGAAAATTTTCGGATTTTTTTTAAAATTTGACCCCCTTAATGTTTTCTGATTCTCATAATAAGTTTATTCAACTTTTTTATGTGGTTAATGACACAACTTAGATTTTTGTGTCAGAATGTGTGTGTGAGAATCACTCGGTTACTGCTATCTTGAGTCAATATAGTTTCTGGATTTAGCTATTTGAAAAAAAAATACGTAGGAAGAGTGGGACTCGAACCCTGGTGGCCACGCCTACTCATATTCAAAAAGCTCTCAATCAGCCAGCCCCAAGACACCTGCTTATTAATAAGATTAATCTATTGTTTTCCAATTAAATATAGTTTTTAAATTTAGCTATTTTAGGTTGCATTTATCTAATTCTTGAAGGTGAAGAGAATTTTCCAGCGAATATGAGTTTATGACGGACAAGACTTCCAGTCGTCGATGAAAAATTGATGCCCGTCGTGTTTATAAATCGATTTTATATGATCTTTCATCTCCGATCTATATCCATGTTATTTGATACCACCCAAAATTGGGTTTCTTGCTCCACATCCAATATTAGAATTCGTTAGTTAATAGTTAAATTTATGATGAGATACTCAATGATAAGGTATTATGCTTAATAGCATTTTCCCATTTTCAGTATGATTAAAGTCTCCATTTGCATCATTTTTCATTTGAATTTTAAATACGGTTTTTATATAATAGGGATTAGGGGTGTGCATGGTTCGGTTTTTTCATTTTTGGAAAAAATCGAAATCGAAACCGAATGCTCGGTTTCTTGCATAACCATAACCGAAACCGAGCAGTTTTTCTCGGTTCGATTTTGTTGGTTTTCTGGGTTTGGTTTCTGAGTTTCTTTAACAATTTGTACTTGGGCACCTCAAAAAACCTGAGTTAGGGTTTATGATTCCAGTTACATTCTTTTTCAAAACTTGAGTTGTTCCCTTAATAGGAAGATTGTATAACAAATTGTCTTTTTGATGGTATATAAAACTTGGCCAGAGGTACCATCCACTTTTACCCAAAATCTACATATTAAGAAGGTTAAATAGTTGGTACTATAAGCAGCACTTCATATCAAATCCTGAAATCCCCCATCATATAACTTATACGTAATAATTAAAGTTCTGTTATGAGCCTATGTAAAATATTTAATATGTTTTTCACTTTATCACCTATATAGAACTCCAATAGTTGATGTATTTTAATAATCTAATAAACGCATAAATCTTTAACCAAATTAGTAGTTAGGGGTGTTCATGGGTTGGTTCGGTTCGGTTAGTTAGACGATTTTGACTATCCATCGCGGTTCGGTTAGTTAAATTTACTATCCGTAACCGAATCGTACAAGACGGTTAACCGGACATACGGTTACCCGAAATGAGCGGTTACCCACGGTTCGGGTCACGGTTAACCATTATATAAGTTTCATAAAGTTTTAGTTTATAAATAATAACATGGTTTAGAACATAGAATGTAGTTTTCGTATAATTCAACGACATTAAATAGATAAAAATCATAAAAAATTATTTCGTTAATAAAAGTGCATTAGAATATTCATAAATAACATATTGACTAAAAAATATTTATTTGATATTTATAAACTACGATCACATTAATTAAATTTACAAATACATGTTTAAAAAAGTTGACATTAAGAGTAAAAAAATCGTTGTATAATAAAAATATGGTACTAATACAATTAATACATGTACTATTATTTGAATATTTAGTTACAAATTTTCTTGTATAATATGTGCGGTTCGGTTCGGTTAACCACGGATATCTAAAAATGAAAACCGTAACCGAACCGTTATAAGCGGGTTTTTCCGGTTTCGGTTTTTTTCTGTTTCGGTTTCTTCGGTTTCGGGTTTTTTCGGTTTCGGATTGAGCGGTTCGGCTCGGTTCGTCGGTTTCTCGGTTTTTTTGAACACCCCTATTAGTAGTTGTAAAAATTTATTTGACTTTTCAAAAGAAACATAATTCTTGTTTGGATTCGGCTTTACAATGATAACTTTGTGTAGGTTATTAGCAGTCTGGAGCAGATTGTTATTGTGTGAAGCTACTGCGTTAGTAATGAGGACACGTAGTCCTTCTTAGCGTATTACTTGCTCGGGTACTTATACAAGACTCTTTGCATTTATGCTATATTCGTTGGGTTAGTTGCAAGTATTTTCAAAGAGTGCGCAACCTTTAGCTCTCTATGTTTTGATGCGATCTAGCTTCCCATTTTTTATACCTCATGTCAATAGTCAATACACTAATGCTTAAAGGTGGTTGTATCTGATTGCTTATTAAATATACTCCAACATTATTCACTAGGGTTGGTTAAATCTCAGCAAGGGTTTACTATCTATTTTTTCCACTGTTCTGAGATTGAAAGCTCATTTATCGACTTTGAAGGCCTAAAGGGGCAGGATCAAGGAAACGGCAAACATCTATTCCTTTGTTTTTATTTTTTGTTAATGGTATCAATAAGTCACTGATGATACCCAATTAAGACATGTATTGTTGAGTCTTCCATGTTGATGTCTTAATGCAGCCAATGTATGTGGGTCCAAAGCTGGTCATGAAAAACAATGTTTATGACTTTAAAGTGAAATCTTTTATTTGTGTTCTTGCAGTTGTGTATCTTATCATGACCCTACTGCAGGCGATGGTATTATAGAAGCAAAGATGGTCTGTATTCAAATTCGAAAATGGGAATTATGTACTTTGGGAAACTGAACATGTTACTTCAATTCCTATTTCTCAGGATTCTCAGTTACTTTGGTATCTGTCTTTTCAAGTTTCTTTTTCTCGATAACAATATTGACTAACAATTATAATGTTTCAGGCTGATCAACTGAATGCTAATCAGGGCATACACTACAAGAAAGTTGAGAACAGATGACGGGGGTTTCCCAGCGACAAAATGTCGCCACGGATAACCCCTTTTCCCTGGCGACAACGATGACGTGGCGGTAAAGTAGATTTACTTTTTGGTCAAAGTTTGACTAGGGTTTCCCTGGCGACATGTCGCCAGGGATAATCGGTCCAAAATCAGATAACAAGTGAAAGAGCGCGAAATTTTCCCTCCAAAGTTTCCCTGGCGACACGTCGCTAGGGATACTTTGTCCCAACTTATCCCTGGCGACATGTCGCCAGGGAAAACTCGTCCATCGTATTTAACAAAAACTAAGTTTGCTAATTACATGTCAAGATTATCCCTGGCGATGTCGCCAGGGAAACCTTTGCCATTTGTGATTAGTTTCAAAATTAAACACAAAATGTGTGGCGGGCTTTTACCCGCCAAATCCCAAATGTTTCCCTGGCGACATGTCGCCAGGGAAACTCCCTGTCATATATTTATTTAGTTTTTGCTTGTTAATTATTATTTTAACTATCGATCCGATGTTATTTAATTTTTGCGACGTTTATATAATAAAAATGAGACATTTATAAAACAAATATTTATTTATTCCAAATATTTATTTATTCCAAATAATTATTATTTTAACTATCGATCCGATGTTATTTTATTTTTGCGACGTTTATATAATAAAAATGAGACATTTATAAAACAAACATTTATTTATTCATAATATTATACATAGCCCTTGTGGAATCAAATGGAAAACTTAAAAACAGACATTACTAATCAACTTAAAGTTCGTGAAGTAGTGCAGCCGATTACTACTCAACATTAAGATTTTCCATTTCATTTAAAAGCTCATGAAGTATTGCAGCCGATTGACATGCGTGGTCTTCAGGATTCCTTTCCATTTCTAGTCTTGCCTCTAACATCGTTATCTTTAGATCTTTGATCTTGCAATTTGAGCACTCAGTGGGTGCAGATTGAGAAGGACCTGTAGAAGAACTTGGATGTGAACCTTGAGGTGTTGAAGATCCAGGGGAAGATCTTATACGGAGTTCGAGATCAAAATCATCCTTCCATTTAAAATATTTACATCCATAATCATCTGTTTTTGGCTGTTACAAAGTAAACAAATAACATGACATGTCATTTTAATAATCACACGTATTACATAACTAAAATTTGATTGTTTACCTTCGAAAAAGGACATACATAGTAGAGTTTACCAAAGCTATGAGGTTGATGTGACTGTCTCAACACAATATATCCCTTTCTACATGTACACTTATAAGCTTCACGGGGATCCATCTGCTACCAAATCAGGTGGTGGTGGTGGTGAGTTTGGTAGGAGATGATAAGTGTGTGTGTGTGTGTGTGATCTGCTGATGATAAGTGTGTGTGAATCCTTTTATGGTCAAAAAGTGAGGGAAATGGTTAACATTTTCCTGCCAATGTTTTCCCGCCAACGTTTTCCCGCCAATAGTTAAACGTTGGATGTTCAATGGATGATCCGGTTTGTTATGGTTGTACGTTGGATGTTCAATGGATGATCCGGTTTGTTATGGTTATACGTTGGATGTTCAATGGACGACTCGACATGTGTTGGTTACACGTTAGATGTTCAATAAATGAGTCGGCATGTCTTGGTTAGACGTTAGATGTTCAATGGATGAGTCGGTATGCATTTGTTAAACATTAGATGTTCAATGGATGAGTCGGTATGCATTTGTTAAACATTAGATGTTCAATGGATGAGTCGGTATGTTTTGGTTACACGTTAGATGAGCTGGCAACATAGCTATGTTGAGCTGGCAAATGACTATACTCGTTGTGTAAGCTATTTTGGTGAGGTTACATCAAATGAAAAGCTTCTTTCTTTTGTTCAAACTTACGCGAAAGATTTTAATATCCCTTATTTATCTCCACCTAATGCTGCTGTTCCTACTATGTCATCCCCGTTAACTAAATCAAATACGTTCTTGCTTCTAAACTGGCTTAAGATTTTAAGGACAACCGGGACTTGTTTGCCGGAACTCTTTTTGTCATCGATTCAAAACGGAAGCTGGTTAAAGATTTATTTGAATGGTTGTTCTGGGTACAAACCACCTTCTGAGTCGTTCATGCTTGAATCATCACTGGTTTATAATCTTCATAATGAATCGGTGCTTGTTGATATCCCATTGGTAGATGAGTTTACTCGAACTTTCAAGCGACAAGCTTGTTGATATCCCATGGACGACTCGACATGTGTTGGTTACACATTAGATGTTCAATAAATGAGTCGGCATGTCTTAGTTACACGTTAGATGTTAAATAGATGAGTTGGTATGTGTTGGTTACACGTTAGATTTTCAATAAATGAGTCGGCATGTCTTGGTTACACGTTAGATGTTCAATGGTCCGTTCATTGATGAAGAATATTAACTGATATCAGCAGCGGATGCCGGTTGGTTGCCAGTTGTCTCAACTTTCACTCAGAACGTTATGACATATGCTTCTCAGTTTAGTGAAGTGATAGCGGACGGGATGTTGTGTGAGAATGAAGAACATGTAACCAAGCTTGGTTAGACGTTAGATGTTCAATGGACGACTCGACATGTGTTGGTTACACGTTAGATGTTCAATAAATGAGTCGGTGTCTTGGTTAGACGTTAGATGTTCAATAGATGAGTCGGTATGCATTTGTTAAACATTATATGTTCAATGGATGAGTCGGTATGTTTTGGTTACACGTTAGATGTTCATTGGATGAGTTGGTATGAATTTGTTAAACATTAGATGTTCAATGGATGAGTCGGCATATCTTGGTTACACGTTAGATGTTCATTGGATGAGTCGGTATGCATTTGTTAAACATTAGATGTTGAATGGATGAGTCGGCATGTCTTGGTTACACGTTAGATGTTCAATGGATGACCCGGTTTGTTATGTTTATACGTTTGATGTTCAATGGATGATCCGGTTTGTTATGGTTATACGTTGGATGTTCAATGCACGACTCGACATGTGTTGGTTACACGTTAGATGTTCAATAAATGAGTCGGCATGTCTTAGTTACACGTTAGATGTTAAATGGATGAGTCGGTATGCATTTGTTAAACGTTAGATGTTCAATGGATGAGTCGGTATGTGTTGGTTACACGTTAGATGTTCAATAAATAAGTCGGCATGTCTTGGTTACACGTTAGATGTTCAATGGATGACTCGACATGTCTTGGTTACATGTTAGATGTTCAATGGATGAGTCGGTATGCATTTGTTAAACGTTAGATGTTAAATGGTTACCGAATTAGAATAAATCGAGAAACTAAACGGAATAAATCGGAATGAATTTAGAAATTAAACTGACCGGGATGATATAGTTATTTTATAAATAATAATTATTATTTTGTAAATTGTAATAATAATAATTATTATTTTATAAATAATAATAATAATAATTATTATTTTATTACTAATTATAATAATACATAAGTAACAAGAAATTTTATTTTCACAAAAATTATCCCTTGCGACATGTTTGACTATCCCTGGCGACATGTCGCCAGGGATAGTTTCCCTGGCGACATGTCGCCAGGGAAGGTTTGGGAGATACGACAAAACAATTTAGGTACGTGTATATGCGTTGAAAATTCAAAGGTATCCCTGGCGACATGTCGCCAGGGAAGGTTTGGGAGATACGACAAAAGTTATAGGTACGTGTATATGCGTTGAAAAGTCAAAGGTATCCCTGGCGACATGTCGCCAGGGAAACTTTGTCACACCCCTCCAAAATGTTTCAATCACGCGCGCTTTTGGCTAAACGACAAAAGTCAAAAGTATCCCTGGCGACATGTCGCCAGGGATTGTCGCCGGGGAAAAAAAAGCCCTTTATTGACCAGATATCCTTATCTTTTCTCACAACACTTATAAAAAAAAAACCTTCATCTCCTTCGCTGTTGCTGCTGTATCACCACCACCACCACTCTCCTCCACACCCTTCGCTGCTATATCACCACCACCACCACTCACCACCACCACTCACCATCACTCTCCTCCACACGTGCACTCACCACCACTCACCACCATCTCCAGTCGCCAACACCACCACCACGCCATCTACATTCACCGGCACCACCACCACCGCAATATATATTAAGGTTTTTTATATAATTTATATTGTAATTGTTAAGGTTTTTTTTATATAATTTTTTTTATAATTTATATTGTAATTGATTTTTTTATATAACTTATATTATAATTGATAATATATTTGGTTTTGTTTTACATATCCGGTCACCGCAGCCGAGTCCCGACCGTTGCCGAGCCCAACCACAGCCGAGACCCGACCGCAGCCGAGCCTTGACCACACCCGCGCCCCGACCACAGCCGAGACCCGACCACTCTTTAACGGTGTGTTTTTTTAACTTTTAATTGTAATTGATAATACATATTGTTTTTTTTTAGTTTTTTTTAGATTCCCTGACGACATGTCGTCCGGGATGTTTAAACTTGTTAATTTTTTTAAACATAAATCCAAACACTCCTTATGTTACCTATTTGATGAGAATAAATTCTAATAATCTTTTTTGGATAAGCTGATTTCAAACAGGTTAACCTGGCTTATCAGAATAAGTTGTTTGATAACAGCTTATCCTAATAAGCTTATCAGGATAAGCTGTTTGATAACAGCTTATCCTGATAAGCTTATCAGAATACGCTGTTTAAAAACAGCTTATCCTTATAAGCTTATCAGAATAAGCTGCTTATTCTGATAAGCTTATCGGGATAAGCTGTTTTCAAACAGCTTACTTTGATAAGCTTATCGGGATAAGCTGTTTTCAAACAACTTATTCTAATAAGCTTATCAGAATAAGCTGTTTGAAAACAGCTTATTCTGATAAGCTTATCGGGATAAGCTGTTATCAAACAACTTATTCTAATAAGCTTATCAGAATAAGCTGTTTGAAAACAGCTTATTCTGATAAGCTTATCGGGATAAGCTGTTTTCAAACAGCTTATTCTGATAAGCTTATCAGAATAAGCTGTTTTTATTATATGATATAAATGTTTTATTGGACTAAGCCTTAGGAATGTTTTAGGATTTTAGCGATTAATTTCGGAAAATTCCCGTCTGAAATTGATCAACCTATAGAAAACCCGTCCGAAGTTAATTTATTAGGAATTAACTTCGGAAAGTCCCCTGTTTGGGACTGCTTTTTGAATGTTTTGTCTCATTTAGGATATGAATGCGTATAACCGATTTAGTATTTGAGATGATTTCGACAGTGTTTCTCCTTTACTCCTACGAATATGTCTTTAAACACATATTTGGGGAGTTGAGGGGAAATGCTGCCGAAATTTTCTCAAATAGTAAATCGGTTATACGCATTCATATATGAGACGAAACATTCAAAGGGTGGGTTAGGATTGCCTTCCATAGTTGCACTAGGTGAACATACTATTTTCTATACTTGATAATTATATCTTTTAATAAATATTATTATATAATTATATACTTTATAAATAATAATTATATATTTTATAATTATTTTTTATAATTTGATATAATACATATTATTATTTATGAAATATATAATAATTATTTTTTGAAATTCCTTGTGTTAATTAAGTTGCATATAATAACTAAATGTATCGTTAAAACACAGTTATGGTACTCATTGATAAGAGTTGGACACGGTTAGAGCGTCATCAGCCAGAATATATATTGGGTCTTGCCAGTTTTGTCAAGCATTCTAGGAAGTTTGTGAATCGTTTGAATGAGATACCATGTCCATGCAAGCGTTGTCGAACAAGACTCCTGGTAGATATTGACCTTCTTTCGAACCACGTTATGAAGTCCGGGTTTGACAACAGTTATACAACATGGGTACACCATGGTGAACCGGCTCCTCCTACACCTACACCTCCTCCACCACCACCACCACCGCCACCACTGCCAATAATAGATAACACAAGACAACCTTTTATAACTGACATGACATCGTTACTTGATGATCTTACCTATATGCCTCCGGACTATATTCCTCCTCCACCTCCTCCCAACTCAAGTAACAGATGGACTCAAGCTAACGAGTTTGAAGAGTTATATCGCAGTGCCAATGAGCCGCTGTACCCTGGTTGTGTAGAAGCGACTCGATTAGACTTCATGGCAAAGTTTACACATTATAAGGCCAAAGGTAAAATCACCGATACCATAGTCAATGATATTCTAGAGTGGTTCCAAACTATCTTTCCCCCAAGCAGAGGATTCAAGCTCCCACCGTCATACTATGCAATAAAGAAGACATTTAAAACGATCGGGTTAGGGTACGATTCGATACATGCTTGTGAACACGATTGTTGCTTATTTCTGGAAGGATACGTCGATTTGGATTTCTGTCCGGTGTGTAATACAAGTAGATGGAAAGACACTAACACGCCGGGGAAGAAAGTTCCTAAGAAGGTGCTGCGTTACTTTCCGATCATTCCTAGACTACAACGTTTGTACAAGTCTAGTAAAAGTACAAAGGATATGATTTGGCATGCTACTGGAAAGTGTACGGATCCCGGTAAGATGCAACACCCGTGTGATGGTGCGGATTGGAAGAAATTAGATGCCAAGTATGGTGATTTTGCAGCAGAACCAAGAAATGTTCGATTAGGGTTGCTGTTGATGGTTTCAATCCATTCGGCAACCTTAGTCAGACTTACAGCATTTGGCCGGTGATATTGACAACATACAACCTGCCTCCGTGGTTGTGTATGAAAGAGAGTTCTTTAATGTTGACGCTGTTAATTCCTGGCCCTAAATCCCCGGGCAAGGACATTGATGTTTACTTGAGACCTTTAATTGATGATCTAAAACTTTTATGGGATGGTGTGAGTACTATAGACCAAGCTACAGGCGAGGCATTCACCATGAGAGCGATGCTTTTATGGACCATCAATGATTTTCCGGCTCGAAGTAGTTTGTCTGGGTATAGTGGGCAAGGTTACAAGGCTTGCCCTACATGTAATGACGACACTCCATCTCTTCATGTGGCAAGCAAAATAGCTTATGTTGGCCACAGAAGATTCTTACCGCCCCGTCATAAATCCAGGACTTCACGTTTATTCAATGGTAAACCCGAACACCAGCCCCGTCCTAGAACATTTACCATGGACCGGATTAACGAGCAACACGCTTCACTGCCAAATCGACTGCCCGGTAAACATAAGAATTTTGGGGGTGTGAAGATAACACGCAATTTTCGTGTTGAGTCTAACTGGTCTAAACGGTCTATTTTTTACGAGCTTGAGTATTGGCCTTTTCTTTCACTAAGACACAATTTAGACATCATGCATATCGAAAAAATGTGTTGGAGGCCATCCTGAACACTTTGTTGATGAATGACAAATCTAAAGACACTGTCAAGGCAAGACAATACTTGGAAAAGTTGGGCATTCGAAAAAGCTTGTGGCTCACCCAAAGTAAAAACGGGAAGTGCAAGAAGCCTCAGGCTTCGTATTCCTTCACACCAGAGAACAGGAAAAAGTTTTGTCAGTACATCAAAAGTGTTAAACTACCAGATGGGTTCGGATCCAACTTCAAGCACAAAGTGACCGATGACGATACCAATATAACGGGCATAAAGTCTCATGACTGTCATATAATGATGCAACGTTTACTTCCTTTCGCACTTCAGGAATACTTGCCTGCTGAGATTGCAAGACCACTGATCGACCTAAGTAACTTGTTTAAGCAACTCTGCTCTGCAACTTTAATGGTGGATGACATGTTGACTGCTGTAAAAAAGGTGGTTGACATTTTGTGCGATCTTGAGCTCATATATCCTCCTGGTTTCTTTGAGATTATGGTTCACTTGGTTATCCATTTACCTGATGAGGCCATTGAAGGCGGGCCTATCCTCCCCCGGTGGATGTATCCATTTGAAAGATACATGAAAGAGCTAAAAGGTTATGTACGAAATAAAGCTAAGCCAGAAGGTTCGATTGCAGAGGGTTATGTTGCACAAGAAGCATTGACTTTCTGTTCTAAGTATTTTCGGGATGATGTTACCACTAAATTTAATAGTCTCGACCGTAATGTGGACCCCCCCCCCCCCCTCCCCCAACGTGTCAGTTTCAGGTGTTCCGATCGGTATGTAACCCGCTTGGGAAAAAGTCGTATATTCCGTTCCCTTATCAAGAGTTCAAGAAAGTGGAATGGTATGTACTAAACAACAGTCCTGAAATCGACAAGTATATTTCCGAGTTCAAGAGGTACGCGTTTTTTATTTTATTTTGAAACTTCTTTTTCTTAACAATAGCGACTTATTCTAATACCATGAACGTTTTTCAGATTATATCCTGACAAAGACAAGAAAAAATAATTCTCCGCGTGGTTTGGGAAAATGGTAAACTTAGACTTATCTTGTGTACTTACCTGTAAAAAAAATAATATTATTATAAATAGTTTTTTGTACCTAATCCTTTATTCCTCATAGATCCGTCAACGTCACGTAGAAAATGACAAAGACCCAGAGGTTATCCAGACCAGCGAGTTATTCCCTTTGGCTTGTGGACCATCACCGCATCCAATCTCAATAAACTCTTGCATAGTCGACGGTGTGAGGTATGTCGTGCACAGTCGCGATGAACGTCGTACAACTCAAAACAGTGGCATTTGTGCGCCTGGCCCTGAGAACACAATGGCTTATGGTCAGCTTCAACAGATCCTCATGTTTCGTTATTTGTCGTTCAGTGTTGTGTTGTTCAAAGTTAAGTGGTTCGACACTCGCCCCATGTTACATAAAAAACGTCTTATCTATAGAAACAACATGACTCAACTCACCGACACAAGAGCTGAGTTTTGGAAAGATGAACAATACATTCTCGCAACACAAGTCAAACAATTCTTCTAAATTGAAGATAAGAACAAACCCAACTGGAAGGTCGTTGAACATGTTAATCATAAAAAGTTTTCCAACGGGGGTGTCATAGTGTCAGATGCCGTTCCTGATATTATACATTTCGACAACTCATCTGATCTACCACTTTCCACTGATTTGAATGACTTGGGTGATGTGACCTTGAATATATATGGCCACGAAACGGAGGTTGATGCACCGCCAAATATCATTGATGTTGATGATGAAGACGATGGTATTACTGATGATGAAGACGTCCCTCATGATTTAAGTGATGAAGAACGTGTGAATGATGATCATGGTGAAGACAGAGTTTATTCCAGTGAAGAAGAAGATTGACTTTTAGTTGTAACTTGCAAAAGACACTTATTTGTTTGAATTAATGAATCTAATTGTTGTGGATTTTTTAAATGTGTATATTTATTTGGATGTGTTGTATTTGGATTTGTGCATGCTTATATTATTTTGTTCATGAATTTGTCTATGTTATGCTAATTGTACTTATACAGATGTTAGCAGATGTTGCAGGATCACACGGTGGTGACGGTGGTGGTGAGGATGAACCTCCTACGCCAAACATCCGCAGCGGTTGTTTTGCCTTATTTAGAAATAAAGGTAAGAATATTTGGATTATTGTAACAAAATCAAAAATTTGGTGCATATATATGTTGCTTGCCTTGAACTTTTATGACTTTGTCACTCACTTGATTTTTGTAGGCAAAGGCAAAAGAAAAGAAAATTTGGGCGGCAGAGAGGCCGGTAGAAAGACTCGGGCATTAGCCGATGTATCGATTTGTTGGAGGAAGTTGGTGAGCATGGCCCTGTCCCGATAGATTTTGAAGAAAATCTTTCCGGTCTCGCGGCACGCATGCTCAGCATTTATCTAATTACATCGGGGATTGTATCAGGAGGCTCGTGCCACTGTACTACCCAAGTTGGAATGATGTCCCTGATGAGATTAATATGTTCGTTTGGGCGAACATAGAGGCCAGTTATCATTTTTATGTTCATAACATTATTGTGTATATTTATTTAATGGTGTATATATTTAAATAAATTTGTTTATTTATTTATATCATATAAATAAATAACAAATTTAAATAAATATACAAATTGTATCTTATTAATTTATATCATATAAATTTTTTTTAAATATATATAAAAAAATTCGAATAAATATAAAAAAATTTAAATAAATATATATTTGATGAGAATAATGTAATAAGCTTTTCGGATAAGCTGTTTTCAAACAGCTTATCCTGATAAGCTTATCAGAACAACCTGTTTGAATACAACTTATCTTGATAAGCTTATCAGAACAAGCTGTGTGAAAACAGCTTGTTCTGATATGCTTATCAGGATAAGCTGTTTTCAAACAGCTTGTCCTGATAAGCTTATCAGGATAAGCTGTTTTCAAATAGCTTGTCCTGATAAGCTTATCAGAACAAGCTGTTTTCAAAAAGCTTATGCTTATCAGGATAAGTTGTTTTTATTATAAAAAATTAAATAAATATATAAGCCATTAAATAAATAAACAAAATAATGTATAAATTATATCTCTAACTCTAACTCTGTGTTTGTTTTATTTGTTGTATATGAATGCAGGATAAGTTTAGTTTGACGCCACACAAGATTGATCGTGCTAGATGGAAGGATATACGTGGCGGCATCAATCAAATGCTTACAAAGAGTTACAATTCTCGAAAAAATACGCTCAAGACAAAGCATTGGGTCCGAGACATCGATACCGGCACGGTGGATATCGACAGAGTCCGCAGCGAGCGTCCAGAGGAAATTACTCCAGAGGACTGGGAAAAACAGATCGCACTTTGGATAATCCGGATTATGAGAAAAGATGCCTGACGAACTCCCAGAACCGGTCTAAGCAGAAGACGCCGAGTCGGCAGGGATCCCGATCGTTGGCACGCCTTCGAGACCAAGTGGTGAGAAATTCTATAATAAATTTACATACATATATGTCTTTGATTATATGTTTTGGTGTGTTGTGATTTTTTGTTTTGAATTTGCTTCATTCTATATATGCGTGTCTATGTATGTACAGACGCAAGCTGCAATTGAAGCTGATGTGCCACCCCCGACTGTCATTGATCACTTCTTCATTGCGCACACCGACCAGGATGGGAATTTTCCTTGCGATGCGGACCGCGTTATGTATGTAAGTATTTTTTTTAATTAATTAATTAATTAATTTTTTTTGGATACGCCTTGGTATTTTACTATTCCCTGCCGATAAATAATGTACCAACCCGACTAATAAATAATATACTAACTGTCGTTTGTTTTTGTCACTTCATTAGGAGGAGATGCTTGCGATGAAGGCTGTAGGCAAATATACGGACGACGAGATCAACCGTATCGTCCGTGGTGGAAAGCAGCGAGGCCACATGCCCGGTGTCGGCCAGATAGTGTCGAGAAGGACTGCTCACTATATTCCTCCTCCTCCTCCCGTCGACCCACGGTTGGAACAAGCGTCTCAAGTGTTTAACTTTATGAGAAGTGACGATAGGTTTGCCGATGCGTTCTCAGCATTTTTGTCGGGTGGTGCTAGCGGGAGTGGCACGGGAGGAAGCGGTAGTGGCGCCGGTGGGAGTGGTAATGATAATGTCGATGGGTAGAATGGCAATAATGGTTAGTATGATTGTCTTGTTTTTCCTACCTTAGCATGCAAGTTTAATAATTGTAAACCCCGAATTGCTAGTTTAATAAGTGTAACTAGGAACTTTGTACTCAAGTTGTGACATATTTATTTGTATTGATCGAGAGATTACATGTTATTGTGTTTTGGTACTAGATTCGTGGTAGATTTTTAGTATTTGTATCTTCAGGTTTTGTATTTGTATTCCCAGGTTTTGGTAGATTTTTTCTGGAAAAATTCTGAAAAAAATCTGGAAACAGTCTGCTGTGCAGGCAGCTAAAAACAATGTCCAAGTTTCCCTGGCGACATGTCGCCAGGGAAACTTGGTCTCACTTGACTTTCTAAAAAGTCAGCCATGTTTCCCTGGCGACATGTCGCCAGGGAAACTTGGGCTCACTTGACTTTCTAAAAAGTCAGCCAAGTTTCCCTGGCGACATGTCGCTAGGGAAACTTGGGCTCACTTGACTTTCTAAAAAGTCAGCCAAGTTTCCCTGGCGACATGTCGCCAGGGAAACTCTAGAAAAACATTGACTTGTCAACGCCAGGCGTTGACTTGTCAACGTTACGTATAGTTTCCCTGGCGACATGTCGCCAGGGAAAAGTGAGGTTTAATAATCTGTTTAACTTAAGTTCCTTAATCAGCCAGCTTTTCCCTGGCGACATATGTCGCCAGGGATACTATCCCGCACCAACTCCAGCGTGGCACCATCTTTTGAACCAAAGAGTTGCGGGGCCCACTTAGTCACCAGGGAAACCCTAATTAGTCGCCAGGGATACAATCCCGCACCAGCCTTTCTTGGCAAGGTTTCCCTGGCGACATGTCGCCAGGGATTCATCTTCCCTGGCGACATGT
Source organism: Glebionis coronaria (assembly GCA_025667525.1). Classification (NCBI taxonomy): domain Eukaryota; kingdom Viridiplantae; phylum Streptophyta; class Magnoliopsida; order Asterales; family Asteraceae; genus Glebionis; species Glebionis coronaria. Next base: position 101,978 of record JANFOE010000021.1, on the reverse strand, counting down.
CGCCAGGGAAACATCGCGAATTTGGCCAGGGAAGGGTCGAATATTGTAGTGATAGTTACCGTTGACGATAGTTCTGTGCATGATTATCTAGCAAGCAAATACCTTGTGATAATGATACAAATGATGTGAAATTCATAGATGGCCAATTTGAAGGTTATGAAGCCGAGGAAGCTACTCCCAATGAACCGATAGGTTATTTTCATATCTACTACATTATATATACATGTTATTTTGTGTATGTAGATGACGTTGATGTATTATGGACTACTTTTGCATCTGATACAAAATGCTTAACAAATAACTGGAGTGAAAGTTTACCACCACCTTCTGAATGGTTCGTCTTATGTAGGTATGTTTGCCACTTAGAATCTCTATGTTACATTTAATGAAAATTCTTCTTAACGTTTGTGTTTCTTTTTTGTTTTAGGCTAGAGGACACTCTTATTGAACGATATTTGTCGGGTTATGCCAACCAGATGACGCGTCCGGTGCAATGCCACTTGAAGACGACACTAGTAAAAAAAATGCCTACTGATGTTTCTTGTGTAAGGAAGTAGAGGAATTTGCTCGAAGACCGAACTCATTCAGTGAAGTAAAGTCATACAAAAAGACGGTCCAACGTTCATTTATGTTCGTATATGTTGAATTCTAGTGTCCTTTTTCTAAGTTTGTTGATTTCTTTTGGCAGTCGGTGAGTTTGGTTTTGATACGATTGATGTAATGTTGATATAGTTCCTTCATTCATGAATTCAGAGTTATATCCCCAAGTATGTTGTACTTTCTGAAAATTTTAAATAATTTGTAATTTTGTAATTTTGAAAATTTTCTTTTTTAAAAAACAAATCTAAGAAAGACTGGTTTTGAAAAAATAACCAGTGTATTTTCACTATAATATGTAGCTTGTTTTCTTTGCATTAGAGATAGGTTCATATCAAAAACACGTCTCGATACTTATTATAGAAACTGGTTATAAAACCAGTTTTTATTTATCTTGGTTTTAGAGATACCCCTAGATTGGTTATAAAATCAGTTTCTATTTATCTTGGTTTTAGAGATACCCGTTTTGAGAGTGGTTCGAAAACCACTCCTCATGATTCATTCTAACCGGTTTTCATGGCATTTTTTGTAGTAGTGTTTTAACCTGCAACTGGTAAAACCGGTTACTAATTCACTATTAGACTATATAGGTCAATAGCGACAGTTTTTTCTGTTAGAATTTTGTTACTATTCATGCTTTCTGACGGATTTGTGACAAAGTTATTACAAAAAAATATTTGGTAAATTTTTGCTCAAGAGAATATTGTAATTTTATTATAAATTCGTATTTTAATAAAAAGTTGTAATTAAAAAAAACGTAATTTCTTTGAATAAACTTATAATTTCTTAAAAAAATCTTTATTTCAAATAGTATTTCTTTTAATCCGACATAAGATTAATTTTAGAATTCTTTTTCATAACTTTTTTGTCAGATATTTTTCCAACAAAAATTCAATTTTTTTTCAACATAAGATTTTTTTCCGAATTATTATAGTTGTAATTTAAAAAAGCTTTAAAAATCATAATTTTATAAAAAACGTGTAATTTAAAAAAATAAAAAAATTAATTGTTTTAAAAAATCGTAACTTCATAAAGATTCTGTAATTTTTAAAAAATCAATATTTTTTGAATTTTTTTTCAGATTTTCCAAAAATAATTCAATTTTATTTGAATTTTTTCATATTTTTTTGAATTTTTTTCTTTAACTAAATAACATAAGATTATTTTTCGGAATTATTCTTCATAAAAAAATTTCATATTTTTTCCAACAAAAGATTTTTTTTTCCGAGTTAAAATAGTAGTTGAAAATATTTATGAATCCTTTTCATAATTTTTTTTTTGAATATTTTTTGAATTCATACTATTTTCCGGACAAAAACTTTAAAAAAAATCATAATTTTTCTTTGAATTCTTTTTTCCGATATTTTGTTGATTTTTTTTCAATAAAATCCCTTTTTTTTCAAACATAAGATTTTTTCGAATTATAATAATGGTTAAAAAAATTATGAAAAAAAAATATTTTGTTGGAAAAATTTGAATTTTTGTTTTGGAAAAAAACTTTTCAAAAAACAATACATAAAAAAAAACAATTTGAAAATTTAGAAAACAAAAATAAACACCCGTTAGTATAAATGTCTAACAGTGCAAATTTTTGATGCAAACGCTCGTTAATCATTTGTCACGTAAGCAAAGTAGCAGATTAAACAAGTAGAAAAATAAGTACATGTACCATATTATCCGGTTTGCTAAAATACATGTACCATATAAATAATAAAAATAATACACGTACTATATCGATACATTTCAAAAAGTATATGGCTATTTTATTTTTTAAACCCTAATTTGAATGGTGTTTTTTTATAGAAGATTACAATTCCTTCCCTCAAACGTATAATTTGAATGTTTCGCCTTGCTAGTATGAAAACACTCATCCGTTAACCCATAAACCAAAAGTGTTTCAAACTTGTTATACATAACTGAAAACATCTGATATTGAAAATGCCCTTAAGGGTTGAACATAAAAATTACAATAAGTAATCTTTTTTATTTATATATTGTTCAAGTTGAAAGACTATTAATCAATCAATCATTATAAGAGCATCATATCTCGCTTATATGTGCTAAATCTGTCTTACTTGTCTTCAAAGTTTAGGGTACAAATGTAGAGGGAGTCGCGGCTTTGCAATAGCTACAAGTTGCTTGGCTAATTGAAGATTGTCACTTCCTTCAGCTAGATTAATGATTGGCTCGTTAGATGGGACCTCCCATGCGAAGCCTTGAATCATTCTAGCTAATAACATTGTTGTAATGGTTGAACCCAACATCACTCCAGGACAACCACGTCTACCGGTGCTAAACGAAAACACCCTCAGTTCATTGTCAGAGAGAACAACTTGTTTTCCTTCGACCCCTAGATGTCGATCTGGATTAAATCGCATTGGATCCATCCATACATTTGAACTTCTTCCCAACCCAGGTCGACTAAGAAGCACGTGACTACCCTTGGGTATGAAGTAACCAGCAACAACAGTGTCCTTAATTGAAACATGCGGAGCATTAAATGGTGTAAAAGGGTGAAGTCTAAAGGCCTCCTTGAGGCAAGCTTTTATATAATTGAGTTTGGGTAGGTCTTGCTCTTCCACTAGTCGATTTGTACCTACGACACTATCTAGCTCCTCTACCGCTCTCTTCAGTATTGTAGGTTCATTTATCATCTCTCCCATTGCCCATTCTACTGCATTAGATGGATTATCAATTGTCGCGATCATTAGTTCCTAAATTAGCCAAGAAAAAGGAAAGCACATTACAATCAATAATCATGGTCATAATTTGTAAGTACCAACTAGAAAGATTATCTTTTATATTTTTAAAATTCTTATTTTTGAATTCGAGTATATCATAGTGTAGGAGTTACGTACACATGCATGCATGCATATGAAAATAGAGATAGAGAAAGATTATAATATGTCATACAATAGTCTGGGCTTTGATCTCCTCGAGAGTAAGCTTAGGATTTTCATGTTTGATAAGAACATCAAGCAGATCTTCTTCTTTATTTCGAACTCCATCTTTCCACATTTGAATGCGTTCAAGAATCAATGGATCATGATATTTTCGAACACTTGAAATAGCATTTCTAATGATCTTTTCATGGCCATCAAAATCAGTCTTCCCTCTCAACCATGGGAAGTAATCAGTGATGCAAAATGCGTATAGATAATCAAGTAGTGTGAAAAGAGCAGTTAGATGCTCGATTTCTTCTTCACCTGGACTTCCATCTTTTGTTCCTTCTCCAAAAGATCTTGAGCCGAAAACCATCAGCCTTATCAAGTTTCCACCGTAGTGTTGACTTGCAAATCGAATATTCACTAATCCACCATCAATTAGTGAATTTTGTTTCTCTATTTGATTGCATATGTAAGAAAGTAAGTGATTGGCTTCTTCGTCTCGTTTTGGTTGGAGCCATTTGTGTACTGGCAAGGAAAGGACATTTTGGTTTACAATTCTTCTCATCTTCTGCCATTGGCTACCAAAAGGAGACATGATAGCTGAACGATAACCTTCACTTATTAAATTAGCAGACATGATTTCAGGCCTTGATGCAAATATTGCATCTTGGGTTTTCAGAAATTCACATGCTATACTTGGGGAGGAGACTACTATAATATGGGTTGATGGCCCTATCCGTATGCAAAGTATATCGGTGTCGTACTGCTCCATGAGCTTGTCGATCCACCGGAAAGTTGGCCGATTTTGAAGCATTTGAATGATGCAACCAATAAATGGCAAAGGTGTTGGACCAGGTGGTAGTGGGTGTTGTTTACTCAAAGTATTCTTGTTAAGAAGCTTGGTGTAGAAAAAGAACATGAGGAAGATGATTGTTGATGAAAAAAAGAAAGTTGAGGTTGAATATGGAATCATGTTGAGGGAGTGATCAATCATGTTTATCCTTACAAGTAAATATTTGTTTGGGGTGTAAACTAGTACTCATTGTTGGAGATTGGTCTATTTTATACTATCAAATTTACATTAAAAAATATGTTTTATACTTTTGTTTCTTGTGTTTAATTACAATCCAGAAGCTTATCATGTTATAAAGATGAAAAGTAATAATATTATATATATATATATATATATATATATATATATATATAATAATATTGTAATACATAATTAATTTCATTAAAATAAATATTTGTAAATATTTGTTTGGGGTGTAATCTAGTACTCATTGTTGGAGATTGGTCCATTTTATACTATCAAACTTACATTAAAAAATATGTTTCATACTTTTGTTTCTTGTGTTTAATCAGAATCCAAAAGCTTATCATGTTATAAAGATGAAAAGTAATAATATTATATATATATATATATATATATATATATATATATATATATATATATATATATATATATATATAAATATATAATAACATTGTAATACACAATTAATTTCATTTAATACAACACATTACATATAATCCTATGAATTACAACACCTCATTATTACAAATAAAAGAACACATCGTAATAATATCACTCATATTTATTTTCGAAATTAATCAACACCAATTAATATATAATTAATACATCCTATTACTTAAATATACAATTTTATATTTATAATATACAACAATTTAAAACATATATCAACAAAAGCATATATACATATGATGTTTAGGTAAAATGGTAACCAGACCAACGCGTTGTAAGGAACATAAAATAAAAATATTATTGACCAAAACTTATGTTATCGGGTACCCGCAGCTGCAAAACGCAAGTTCTCTACTAGTATAAGTCGTACAAATTTGTGTGATGTTAAAAAAAGTAGTACACAATAATTTATCGGTTATGTTTTTATCAATTTTGGTGGGTACTCTCTGGTTCGTCTTCTGACAGTTTTTATTGGCTAGTTGAACTGATTGTTACTCCGATTTCTGGTTTCCAGTTGAACCTCATCATTTTAGGTAGACAATATGTACAATCTTGTAGATATATATTATTTTAATTATTGTAAATGTGAATACAATATTATTTCTAACTAGTATGGTATATTAATAACTTCTTAAGTGTGTATTAATATTACATACTAATTAGTTTTAATATGAGTATTAAATTATATATTAATTAGTTTTAATATTTATGTATTAATTAATTTTAATAATGATTATTAAAATATGTATTAATTAGTTTTAATAATGAGTATTACATTATGTATGAATTAGTTTCTAATTATGTTTATATACTTGTACATTATGCATATAGTGTTGTAAGTTGATTTTGTTACATTTTTAAAAATCGAAAGGTGTTTTCTTTTAATATATATATATGTGTGTGTATGTATATCTTTATATTATATATAGGTAACATCACAAAAAGTAGTACAAAATAATTTATCGGTTCTGTTTTTATCAATTTTGGTGGGTACTCTCTGGTTCGTATTGGCTAGTTGAACCGCCTGTGACTCTGGTTTCTGGTTTCTAGTTAAACCTCATCATTTTAGGTAGACAATATGTACAATATTGTAGATATATATTATTTTAATTATTGTACAATGAAAACATAATAATATTTCTAACTAATATGGTATATTAATAATTTCTTAAGTGTGTATTAATATTACATATTAATTAGTTTTAATATAAGTATTAAATTATGTATTAATTATTTTTCATATTATGTATTAATTAATTTTAATAATTATTATTAAAATATGTATTAATTAGTTTTAATAATGAGTATTAAGTTATATATGAATTAGTTTCTAATTATGTTTATATACTTGTACATTATGCATATGGTATTGTAAGTTGATTTTGATACATTTCTAGAAATCGAAAGGTGTTTTCTTTTAATATATATGTGTGTGTATGTATATCTTTATAGTATATATAGGTAACATCACAAAAAAGTAGTACAAAATAATTTGTCGGTTCTGTTTTTTTCAATTTTGGTGCGTACTCTCTGGTTCGTCTTCTAACAGTTTTTATTAGCTAGTTGAACCGACTGTGACTCCGATTTCTGATTTCCAGTTGAACCTCTTCATTTTAGGTAGACAATATGTACAATCTTGTAGATATATATTATTTTAACTATTGTATAATGTGAATATAATATTATTTCTAACTAGTATGGTATATTAATAATTTCTTAAGTGCGTATTAATATTACATATTAATTAGTTTTAATATGAGTATTAAATTATGTATTAATTAGTTTTAATATTATGTTTTAATTAATTTTAATAATGATTATTAAAATATGTATTAATTAATTTTAATAATCAGTATTAAATTATGTATGAATTAGTTTCTAATTATGTTCATATACTATATTATGCATATAGTGTTGTAAGTTGATTTTGTTACATTTCTAAAAATCAAAAGGTGTTTTCTTTTAATATATGTGTGTGTGTGTATATATATCTTTATATTATGTATAGGTATAACTATTACTTGGTACTATACCTCTAATCCCAGTCATATGTGGCATGACACCTATTAGACAATAGTATTTTAGAAATCTCTAATATCTCTCCATTTTCACGTTTTTAATGATTTGAAATCGTAGACTTTTGAAAATTGTCATTTGGAAACGCAGTTTTGAAATTTGCATTTTGAAACCGCGTTTTGATTATTGGACCGGTCCGTTTAGAATCTGGACAGTTCTGGTTCAAATCTGGACCGGGCTGGTTTGAATCTGGATCGGTCTGGTTTGAATCTAGACTGGTCCGGTTCAATTCTGGACCGATTCGGGTTTGGTATGAACCGGGTATGGCTTTGTTTGGACTGGGTCGGGCATGATACGGGTCAAATCCATTTTACCAACCGGGCTCCTCCCTCAAAAACTTAGCACCACCCATTTTACCAACTGAGCTGTGTATTGTTTAATAATTTGCATGCAAACCTTTATATTTAAATATAGTTTAGTTGGGCTTGTGTCGGGCTTATATAATATATAGGCTTGTCCGGTTTATAAAAGATGCATCAAACGACCTCAATAAGAAATGAAAGTACCTTTGGAATCGTAATCTCGTGCCCAATGGTGTGCCCACTGATAAATATAAACCCCGTCTGCATCTCAAAAAACTTGTAAACGTTGACGAAACGCATCCAAAAATCACCGTTTTTTATTTATTTTATATCCTTTGTACCTCTAAGACTCAGTAAAGTATAACAAACATATTTTCATTTATATTTAGCATATTTTTATTTTATTAGTCTATTTAGAGGGTATTTTGATGATACTTTGATGTGTGATTTTACACAAATCGTTACAAAACACAAGTTCAACAAGGAACTATGTATTCATTCAATAAACTAAATTCAACCATAAAAACTATGAAATAATATTAAAAATGTCTACATTTTAAATTATATATAAAATCTACTTTATGATAAACTATATCAAAAATATATTAAATATTAAATTACAAAATAAAAAACTAAAAAAGCACAAACCACAAATCCTCCCCGTTAAGAAAAAGACGACCTCGCTCGTTGGGCGGTTTACGACGCTAGTATATATATCTAGAGTAAGGATCCATTGAGAAGAAACTTCAAATAAGAAGTGGGTGAGAAGAAACTAAAACTACACATCTGAGATGCAACGACTTGTATTAGATGCATTTAAATTCATGTAGATGCACCATCTTGAGTTTCGAAAGTTAATTTGATGTGTAGATGATGCAAATTGATTTTCATGTTTTTGGCACGTGCAGAGGAACAAAAATATAGATAAATCATAGAATGTATCTAATATACGTATGTGCATCTAATAAAAAGCTATACAACACGTTATAATACATTATAATGCATCTAAGATTATAAAGATAAATCTAATTTAAGTAGATGCATCTCGAATATGCGGTTATAGTTTCTTCTTATCCTTCTTATTTTAAGGTTTCTTCTCATTTGATCCTAACTATATCTATATCTATATACATATAAATCATTTTGTCATTTTATTAATAGAAACTTGAAAATTCAAATTACATCTTTTAAGATTTAATGCATATATTAATACTAATTAATGCATATAAAAATTAAAATAGTAATGCTTAAGTTCTCAAGATTTAATGCATATATTAATACTAATTAATACATAATAATTAATACTCAAATTAATACATACTTCAAAATAAAAATAATATAAGATTGATTAATATATAATTAATACACTCAATTAGTTAAAAGTACAATCATATATTCATATTCTACAACAAATAAAAACATATCTATATCATTACTACTAGCAGGGTACCCGCGCGATGCGGCGGCGGGTACCCTGTGACTAAATTCTTCGGTGTTATAATTCGTATTTTTTCAATTATAAGTTCTGAATCAACAGTTTTCATCTAAAAACGAGTCCTAAAAATGTGATTTCAATCGAGGGATTTTATTACTTTAGCATTATATGTAATATACGGATGAAAATTCAAGTAAAGTTAAGTAAATGATTAAAGGGAAAAAAACTAAATGCAATAAACCAATTTTCAATTAGATTTTTCATTTGATGCATTAGTATACTATAAATGCTCTTTAATGTTTGTACAATATGCATATAATATTGTATATTTTTATAATGGGGTGTTTTATTAAGAGTATTAATTACTCATTAAAAAGTTTGTAATTATTGTATGGTGAAACACTTGTACACTTGCTTATTAAATTGTATTCCTTAAACAATATTTTAGTTTGTGCTTTAAAAGGAGGTACATCATGTTAATTTAGTGGTACTACTTAATTTTTTTTGCATTAATAGGAGAGAGATACTAATCTCTTTTATAAGGGAGTTAGATATATTACACATTTTAAAGACTCTCTCGTCCATAAATGTAAAAGATTTAAGTAGTATAGTTAAAACAACATATTATACAACATTTTAATGCACCAACTCAAATATGATTTAATTATTACAAGTTCAAAAGTCAAATGTACAAAGGTTTTATCATATAATAAATATAACAAAATGAGTTCTGAATTTGATTGACCACCATAGCTTTTTTCCCAGCTTTCGATTTCAAATCTTTTATAAAGATAATTATAAGTTACATTATATACTACATATAAAGCATTTTGGCCTTTTATTAATAGAAACTTGAAAATCCAACTTATATCTTTTACATTATGTACAACTAAACAAAGCTTAAAAATTAAAATAGTAATACTTAAGTTCTCAAAATTTAATACTTATATTAATACTAATTAATACATAATAACTAATACTCAAATTAATAAATACTTCAAAATAAAAATATTATAACATTAATTAATATATAATTAATACACTCAATTAGTTAAAAGTACAATCATATATTTATATTGTAAACAACTAAAAACATATATATACTATTACTAGTATTATATATTACACATTTTAGACATCTCTCTTCCATAAATGTAGAAGATTTAAGTAGTAGAATTAAAACAACATATTATATAACCTTTTAATGTACCAACTCAAATATGATTTAAGTAGTTTCATAGTCAATTGTACAAATGTTGTATCATACAATAATTATAACAAAATGAGTTACTAATTTGATTGACCACCATAATTTTTTTTCCAGCTTTTGATTTCAAATCTTTTATTAGGATAATTATAAGTTACAATCAAAAATTTAAATGTTTTACATCCTTATTTGTAACAGCCCAAATTTAAATGTTTTACATCCTTATTTGTAACAGCCCTGCAATTTGTAACCATGCAGTTTATATGCGTTTACATACTTATTTGTAACAGCCTTGCAATTCATAACCCATTCAAGCTATATTTGTAACATCACAAACTTATTTGGTATAAAAGACTCAACTATAAACATAAATAACACAAAAATACACATTCAATTACGCTTCTTTTAAATCCCCCCTCTTCACTCTTTATCAAAATTCCAACTTGTTGGCTCGATATTAATGAGTTGATAAGTCAAAACATAAAAGACAAGGATTAAATCTTACATTGATGAATTATGCAAGCTGGTGGAAGAAATATAAAGATAATAATTCAGAAGATCAAGTCAAAAAGTAAATGATTTAGTTGTTAGTCAATAGTTATCCTTTGTAATCCCTGGTGTCCTTAGTCTATAAAAGGAACCATAAGGGACTTAGGTTTCTCATTCACTCAACATTCAAAATGTAAACCTACAGTAAGTTGTGTGTTCTAGGCGTCTTGTTCATGTTAAGACGCCTAGGTTATTTGTTTTAAAAATTTAATGCAAGTAACATCGGGGAGAAATTCATCTTGTTCTATAACACCTTGTTTAATGTTTTTCATTCTATTACGCCTTGTTTAATCAAGTGAATGAGATTCGTTCATAGCATCCTAAAGATCTAGGAATCATAGGATTCCACAATTGGTATCAGAGCCTCGTGGCTCTCGATGCTAGTATCTAACAAGGTGTTTGTATCGTAAATTAATAAAGAAATCCGTATAGGATTTTCTAGGCGGTTTTGTGTGAGCAGCAGTATTCAGAAGGGCTTAACTTTTTATTGAATCGTTGGATCGTCATGAAAATTTTTCTGGGAGTTCTTGACACATGTGTCTACGATCTCACCAGAGGGATTGTCCTGATTAGTTCTCAAGAAAAAGTTACTGGCAGTCGAAGTAGGCTGTAGAGGTGTTTTCCAAGATTTTTGTTTTGCTTTAAATATTTATATAGGGTTTCTACAAACCCTCGAATCAATTCTAAATAGAAAAATATAGGTTCGTGGCTGTTGTGATGATATTCATTTTAGGTCTTCAATAAACCGTAGATCGAGTTAGGGTTTTTGTGGATAAACCCTAGATTTGATTATTGAAAACGCCGTTTTGTATAACAGATTATGGAGCCTTAAAGAAAGCAGCAGTTTGGGTGATGATGGTCGATCAAGTTGGTTTTGTGGTTCAAACAACATGTGATAATTTGTTTGAAGCATAGAGAAAGTACTATTTGTTCAAGTAAAAGAAAAAGGAAGCAGAGTTCAAGGGAATTTGATATTCACATTGGTTGCTTTGTTCCCCAGTCAAAGTACATAACGTGCTTGTGGTCCTAATATATTATTGTATCTCATGTATGTATACATGTGAACATGGGATAATAAAAAATGCAGAGAAAGATACAACAGTTGATTGAGACTTGAGAGTGTATGTATTGAATCAACACATTATTGTAGCAAAGAATGTACATACGTTCATTTGCTATGTACTCACATGGGTATTCTTCTAATTATGAGGTAAGTTGATAATCTTCTAGTCATAAGCTCATACGTTTGATTTGAATACCATATTTAAATATCTTTAGGCATGATTTGAGGAGTAAAATATGGAAACAATTTGGTCGTATAATATTCAAGACGTGTGAAGAATAAGTCATGAACTTTTTAAAAGATCTCAATTAGGTTAGCATATTTTCAGGGATTATGATTGACGTTATTTTATGGAAGTGAATTGTAGCTGCGTGAATTAAGGATGTAAGCTATATTTGGGCGTGTTCTGGTATAGGAAAGATGCTGATTTTTAGGGATTGTGTTTATCCCATGATATACTATGTCAGCTGGAATTATTGGACGTGGGATAAATATGTATCGGCAAAGGAACAATCTAGCCACTGGCATTATTATTCATGCCCAATGTCATATTTTAAGCCGCTGTCAAGAGTGTTTTAGCCACAGATGGTGTCAGCGGCTTCTCCAGCCGCTGACAAATAGAATTCACCCGCTGACAGAAGTTGTGTTGTCCAATATATAGTTTTCATCCGTTGACAAGTTTTGTTCGATATTGGACAACACACGCTAATGAGATCTCGGACAAAGAAGGATGTAGGATAAAGGAGAGTTTGCTGTTGTTGGGTATTTTGATTGAGTTTTGACACACAAAACGAGGTAGTTTCACACACAGGTACATGGGATCTCTGGTTTTATAAAAAATATCATTTTGATATTTATGGCTCGGATATTTTTCTTAGAAGGAGTATATGATTAAGGGGAAGTGTAAAACCCGCACATAAATAACATGAACAGTACACTACGTAAACCTTCGAACCAATTAAAACTTTCCATTTATGTTATGTACATGTGTCACGAACATTAAATTCAGAAACTACGTACGTATTAATTCACGATAATTATTATGTACGTAATAATACACGTTAATTATTAAGTATTATAATTATAATCACGAACATATGATCACGAATCACGAACATCTATAAATACGATAATTATAACGTATAATAATTATAACGCGACTATTAGAACACGATATATATACGAAGTATATGTAACATGAACATTAAGAACGAACTAGAACGACTAATTAACACGAGTATACACGAGTAATAGTTTAACTTGAAAAGGCACGGGTTGCCTTGTGGGCTTGTGTTAGCCGCGGACAAGGGAGACAAAAGGGGACCCAGCCCATTTAAATTTTGACTAAATGGTAAAAACTAAAACATAGGAAAACCATTTACAGAACTATAACAGAAAAGTTAAAACCCTAACCTCCTTTGGTGACTCATAGCCACGACATCCACAAAGAAACAAGGAGCACTCGTTTTGATTTTAGATCTTGGATTCCTACGTGTTTGTGTTCGTGTTCCTAATCCTTGTTTAATCATCGTGTACGGTATATCAAGAACCTTGATCTTTTAATTCTTTTTAATTTATTTAAGAACATATGATGGATCTTAAGAACAAGTGATAAAAACATGTTATGATTAAACTAAAATAAGGGGAAGGGTTCGTTCGGTTTGGTTTTGGGATCGACAGCCAACCGAGAGCTCAAAGCTCTCGGTGTCCTTTGTTTTGCCACAGCCGAGACGTTTGGGGCTCGGTGTGTGTCTCGGACGAGCAGCAAGAACCACCGGATGTTGCCGGTGGCTAAGTTGTTCGAGCAGGAGGAGCAAGCGAGGTAGCAGGGGGAACCACCGGCCTAAGTCGATGGAAACCTTGTGTTGGCAGCGGCTAGCCACGGCGCAGCAGCCGCCACCGCAGCCGCGGCTGTGGGTGGTGTTTGGTGTTCGGGTTTTGGTTTTTGGGCTTGGGATTGTTGCAAGTTATTTTTTTCCCAAGATTAATTAAATTAATTAACATGCCTAAATAATTAATTTAATTAAAAGATGAATTAGGTTATATTATTTTTATAAATAATACATGCTCTAGCCTAAGTATTTTTGTTATTTAATTTAGACTATAGTTTTATTAATTAATTATTTAATACATGGACTTATAATTAATTAATAATGCATGACCTAGGTTTATTAATTAAAATTAATAATATATGTTAACCTAAGTATTTTGTTAGACTTAATTTAATTAAACTATGACTTAATTATATTTGTATAACCTATAGATTATTAATTAACCATGATATATTATTAATTAATAAAACATATATTATCATTATTAATTAATAATCAGTTATAACCTATAGTATTTAATTAATAAACTATACTATTAATTACATGACTTATGACTTTTAGCCAGTAAACACTAGCTTATATTATTAGCTTATTAATCCAACTTATTTCTAATTATGGAAACTTTCTATTTTAAGAAACTTACTATTTTTAGAAACTGATCTATTTTTTAAAACTTTCTATTTTTGGAAACTTTTTTAAAAACTTTCTATTTTTGGAAACTTTATATTTCTGAAAACTTTCTATTTTGGAAACCTTCTATTTTTAGAAAGTTACTTATTATTACACAACAAGTATAATAATACAAGTATACAAGATAATACATAATCAGAAGACATGAAAAATCCAGTATATCATTCAAAACAGTAAAATAAGACAAGAACATATAAAACAAGCTAAGAACATACAAGAACCAGTAACATACTGAGATATCAGACAACTTATACATGTCCTTTATTTATGTAGCATTAGTGAGGTCGGAGCAGGACTTTTCATCCTTTCATCTTTCCTCGTTCACTGGACATAAGGTACAAATATTCCGTCCTTCAGTATGGACATTCTCTTTCCTTATAAGGATTCCTCGTTTGTAGCCAACTGTTTTCTCATGTATTTGTTTTATATGTTTTGATCTGCTTATTTTAGTTTTAAATGCCTAATCCATATACATGCATGACCAGTGTCACCTAGTTATGGAGGTACCATAACCATAGCACTTGAGGCATTGGTGTTATGACTTCCCCACGGCGGAGTGATTGCTCGTGGCGTCCCTTTATAGTTTTGGCCTTATATTTATATTATCATGTGGGGCGTATGGGTGCATCATAGTTACATGTTTTACATGATTTTCATTGTGAATGTGGTGTGTGCCTTACATCCTTCACAAGGAGTTGATCCCTCCTACCCAGACTAATTAATTATAGGTATCCCCTCTAATAGCATGATGAGGTCTCCCCTCCAAGTATTCATGCACGGTGGAACCTCATGACCTATATAGGCTATTGGCTAATTAATATAGTTTTTCATATAAAAATATAAGTCTTTTCAAACTATAAAACCAATCTTATGAACATGTTCCAGGTTATCTAGGACTTATAAATTTCCGCTGCTATTAGTCTTAGTATGTTTATGTCATTTCATGCTATGCTTGTATATCCGTCCACTGGGCGTTATGCTCAACCGTTTTCTTTTCATGTTCCCAAACGACAGGTACTCAGGGACGCTCGTAGACTTTGAGAGTATGTGCTTACGGATGGAAGCTATCTAACCTTCATTACTTTATGCATTTTCCATACATTACGTTACTTTATCTCTTGGACATTGTTTAGTCCTTTTTCCATTCCAGTACTTATACTCATGTGTGTAAGCGTATGTTGGACTACCGATGTTTGATTCAGGTATTTCCTTTTATGGTCATTTACTGTTTTTGGACATTTACCTTGCATGCTTTGATGACACGCCATAATTATCCTATGATATTCCATTTATCAAAATGGGGTTTTGCAAGAAGAACTCTTATGGTAAGTTTGATGTTTGAAGTAGATTTTCGCAAGAATGTGTTCTCTCATATCTTCAAAGTTGTGACTAGCACCACTGACTTTTAAGATAACTTATAGGTGATTAAGTTGTGACAACGGAAAGGTAGCAAAGGTATGAGATTTTTCTTAAGACGCTCTATGTTCATATTTGCTATTGTATGTGCCTCTTTGTTTGGGGAGGATTCTTTTCGTCAAGAGACTACTCACTATAGCCGTGAGTTTTAAAGTCTACTCACTATAGCCGTGAGTTTTGGATTCACATGTTTAGTACATGGAACACAGGTTTGGGTTATTCTACTTCTACATCAAGTATGTCATATTTATTTTTCTTCAAGGTCATTACATAGAGTCTACTTTTGGAGAATCTTAAAGATTACATATTTGCATACATATCCTATTGATGTGTCAAAAAGGGGAAGGTGTGCTATACATAAGGGGAAGTTTCTTGGAGATCATATACCACATACAAAGGATTCAAGCTTAAGGGACAATGTTTTACATCATCAACTAGGGGAAGATTGTTGGGTCGAAATTAATAAGTTGATAAGTCAAAACATAAAAGACAAGGACTAAATCTTACATTGATAAATTATGCAAGTTGGTGGAAGAAATATAAAGATAATAATTAAAAGATCAAGTCAAAAAGTAAAAGATTTAGTTGTTAGTCAATATTTATCCTTTGTAATCCCTTGTGTCCTTAGTCTATAAAGGGAACCATAAGCGACGTAGGTTTCTCATTCATTCAAAATTCAAAATGTAAACCTACAGCAAGTTGTGTGTTCTAGGCGTCTAGTTCATGTTAACACGCCTAGGTTATTTGTTTTAATAATTTAATGCAAGTAACATTGGGGAGAAATTCATCTTGTTCTATAACACCTTGTTTGACGTTTTTCATTCTATTCCGCCTTGTTTAATCAAGTGAATGAGATTCATTCCTAGCAGCCTAAAGATCTAGGAATCTTTTCTCAATTGCCTATAACGTTTTTGTAATAGTTATTATAACCAATATCACGTTAAGCATATTAACATTAATGGGTTTCTAATTGCATCAACAGAATCACTAACAACAACGGTAACTTAGGCCCACATGTCATGACAAGTGAAGCAACAACAATCGCGATAATGGTAGGATCAAACAAGCGAACACACAACACATGTTACAAAAAAGCATCATGATCAGCCCTGTAGGTCTAAAAACATGTGGGATACGGGAAACAACCCTCGAATACCCTATGACTTATCGGGGGTTTGGTTGCCTGCTTTGCGGCTCATAACGTAGGGTTGCCGTGAGTTTTTTAAGATATTGGAGAGGACACAAATGACAATGTCTGGTGGGATGGAGGCTTTCATAAAATATCTATCATTTTTGTATGTATATTAGTAAAAGCTTAGTGAAATTGTAATCATTTTTCTAAATAATTCGATTGAAAAGAATTATCCATGTCAATGTACGACCATTTTCAAATAATTTACAAAGTATGAAAACATGTAAAATATTAAGTATGTAAATGTTTACATGTTATACAATATGATGAATATTACGCAACATCTACTTAACTAGTGAATTTCACTATCAATCAACACAACCTCGTAATACTACTAACCCGTTTCGATATCGTCTTGATGCATATGTATATAGAACTATGATAAAGTTATTTTTTTAAATTATCGCCATGCGCAAAACTATTATCACAGAAAACATTTGATCGAAAATATTTCTCGATAAGAGATTTAATTACAAAGTATCCGCTGTCGCAATGCGCGGTTACCCTACTATAACGCCAAAAGTAATAATATCCCTCGATTGAAATTACGTTTTTAGGACATGTTTTTAGATGAAAATTATCGATTCAGAAGTTATAACCAAGAAAAACAAATTATTGCACCAAAGAATTTAGTCACAGGGTACCTGTCGCCACATCATGCGGTACCCTGCTAGTTTGTATATATATATATATATATATATATATATATATATATATATATATGTAAGATGTATACACACGACTAACCAAACACGAATAACATGATGCAGATTAAACCAAAAAATAAAGATTAGATTAAGATGAAGAAAGAAAATACAAAGATTGGTGTTTTCCTAGTGAGAGAAACAAACACACCTTTCTCTCTCTAAAACTATCAAATTGAAAAGCACACACACAAATGAGGTATAGGAGGCCTTTTATACTAAGTAACAAATGTTTAGGAGGCATTCCTCATTTGTGTGTTCGGGACTAAATCCCGTTACATAAACAATAATAGCTAAAAACTCTCGACATCATTAAATAACATTTTTCACGAGCTTCGCAACGATATATTATATGACCTTCACTTTAATTACTTCTAACAATCTCTCCCTAAGGGGTGGTCATGTAATATGTGACTTCACTTCTTTGTTGTTGCAGACTTTGAAGCTCGATGTCTTGAGAGTTCCTTCATAGTTCCTTTCATGACTTGTGATCTTGTTTGATCTTTGCCTTGACTTGATCTTGAAACTTTGTCAGCTTGTGTTCTTGTGTCCTTCCCCACATACTCATGTTCTGTGTTGACTTGAAAGCTTGTTAACAATCTCCCTTGATCATCAGAGTAGCGGAAGTCTTTGTCTTTAGATGTTCTTGAGATTTCTTCATTTATATGAGCATGTGGTCTTGAATTACGACTCTTGAAGTTATGCCACCGTTTGCATTCCTCCGGTTTCTCGTTATACAGTAAGAATATTGTACCTGTGATTAGGTAAATTCAAAGAACTTCCTTGACAGGGTTTCCGGCTGTGGTAACCGTTCTCAATACTTGAATATATCGAAAGATAATTCATAGTAAGGAGTGAATCATGCAGTTCCATTCTACTGATTAAGTCGTCAATTCAATTTCCTGGAACAAGTTTGAATCAATTAAGAATCAAACCATCATTGCTTTCCAGTTGACGCAAGTTTGATTCATATAGAATCGCACAAGTTACCTACCGTAGTGTTGTTTGATGATGACACTGGAAGGATTTCCATTCGTCACTATAAATACTGAAAAGTATTACTCTGAATGTTTTGGCAATATCATAAAGATATTACGTCGAGACCTGGAACGAGTTTGAATCAATTAAGAATCAAACCACTGTTGCTTTCCAGTTAGCATATGTTCAATTCAAAGTGAATCTTCTATATGACCTACCGCAGTGCTGTTTGGTGATGACACTGGAAGGATTTCCATTCATCACTGTGAATACTGGAGAGTATCACTCTAAATGTTCTAGCAATACCACAAGGATAGAGCGTAGGACTCTATGAATCATCGCTTGTGTTCTAATTATGAACAACAATTGATATATGAAATAAGTGTCCTAATGAGATTTTTGATGAATCTCGTTGGCTCTAGACTCTATAAGTGCACGTTTATTTGGTGATCGAAGGCTGGAGCAGACTGCCACCTTTTCAATATCTACTATCTTGGAGTGAGAAAGTTGATAGAAATGAGTTGAACTTTGTGACTGTAAAACAAACTTCTTTTGAGAGAAGCTTGAGTAGGCTGGGAGGGGTTGTTCATTGCATCACTGGGTCCATGATGCTTTGTCTTCAGTATCAGAAATCATCAAAGTGATTCTGATAATAGATGTATTGACCCGGTTTCTGCCTAAGTTGTATGGAGGGCTTCTTTCTTTACACCCTTTATCCTTACATTTCTTTTTCATTCTTCAACCCCTTCAAAGCTTACCAAGACGTCATAACTAGCACCTTGTTGTGATTGTTCCAGTGCTAGCTTAAGTCATTAGTCGGCATTTTTCCCGTACACTCAACTACTCCATCTTTCCTAAGGACATCTAAATTCCAATGGATTTTCCCTGGGAAGATCCCTCCGGTTCTGATTGGATCATAGGACGAATACCTAACCACCTTTTGACACCAATACCGTCGTGAATTAAATGTGTAGAAGGTATAGATATCGTAAGCAGAAAAACTTTCTAAATCACCAAAAACGCTCCCCCTACTTATGTGCATCATAAAAGAAAGGTTTTTGTACATATTAGGAAGAGAAAGCACTTATAACAAAGATCTTATCCAAGAATGAAACATTTTGATCACATTTTAATCACTATTCTCCCCCTCAAAAATTGCATTTGTTTGAAATTTTTGTGAAACTTGTGATGAAACATGGAGAGAATAATGTGTCATGAAAATTTTGAACAAATGTTTATGAAATCATTATACTCCCCCTCGAAAAGAGATTCTAATTAAATAGAGGAGTATATGAGCACATTTTTTTTTGAAATACTTTGAAAAATTGTGCTCAAAAGTTCGAGAAAATTGTGTTCATGAGCTTAAAACTTTGAATGTTTTGATATAAGCTCATGACCGAGAAAAAATGAATTTCTCGTTGTTGAGGATAAGTCAAAGACTTTCCTTTATTTATGGACCAGGTTATAGTCTAACATGTGACTATAAGCCATTATGAGAAGAAAAATAGAAAAAAGACATGTTTTGAAAACATTTGAACTCTCATTTAAACTTTATGTACGTACCCGTGTCGTTATTGAACAACATTTCTAAGTACGTCCATATTATCGATGCTGAGAGACATGTCGAAGAAGAATATTTTTGGTATTTTTAAATGATTTTCTCATTTTTTATTTTGTTTTTATAGGTTTTATATTTTTGTATTTTGATTTTCTGATAGATATATACAAGGTTACTGCGAATGTGCAAGACGTTCAAGTTCATCTGGAGTGAAACTACGCATACCAAGTCGACGAACCAAGAATTCAAATCTGTCTTGAGAAAGAGCTTTGGTGAAGATGTCGGCTAGTTGGTAGTCCGGCTTGACAAAATACAGTTCAATCGTTCCTCTTTCCACATGCTCCTTTATGAAATAGAATCGGACAGCTATGTGTTTGGTCTTAGAGTGTTGGACGGGGTTGCAGGACATGGCTATGGTTGATTGTAAATCACAATAAATAGGAACTTTGTTAAAGTGAAAGCCATAATCTGTAAATTGTGTTCTCATCCAAAGGACTTGAGCACTACACACGGATAGAGACACATATTCTGCTTCCGTGGTGGACAACGCCGTACAATCTTGTTTTCTTGAGGACCAGCTCACTAGCTTCTCGCCTAAGAATTGTGCTCCACCGGAAGTGCTCTTGAATGTGTCATGACACCCTGCATGGTCGGCATCTGAAAAACCAGTGAGATTAAAACCCGAATCCTTCGTATACCAGAGACCCATGTGAATGGTTCCCCGGAGATAACGAAGATCCTTTTAACCTCCTTGAGGTGCTTCTTGGTTGGCTTATCCTGGTACCGAGCACATAAACAAGTAGCATGCACAATGTCCGGTCTGCTTGAGGTTAAGTACATAAGGGACCCGAACATACTTCGGTATTTTGTAGCATCTACAAATGTCCCTTTCTTATCCAAATCAAGCTTGTGTTTAGTGTCCATTGGAGTACCATTAGGATCACAGTTAGCCATACCAAATTTCGTTAGAATCTCAAGCACATACTTGGACTGATTTATGAATATATCACGGGGGATTGGTGAACTTGGAGACCAAGAAAAAACGTCATTTCCCCCATCATGGACATTTTGAATCGACTTTTCATAAGATCGATAAATAATATGGAATATTTTGGGTTAGTAGAACCAAATATAATATCATCTACATAGACCTGAGCCACTAAGATGTCGTTACCGTAGTGCTTGATAAACAACGTTGGATCAATGGTTCCTTTGCTGAAGTGATTTTGTAGAAGAAATGATGATAATTCGTCTTACCATGCCCTCGGTGCTTGTTTCAAACCATAAATTGCCTTTTTCAACTTGTAGACATGGCTAGGATGTTCGGTATTGATGAAACCTTCAGGTTGACATACATACACATCTTCTTTTAAAGGCCCATGCAAGAAAGCCGTCTTCACGTCCATTTGATACATAGTGAATGATTTGTGTGCAGCGTATGCCAAAAAAATCCTAATAACTTCCATTCGAGCAACCGGGGCGAAGGATTCTACGAAATCAATTCCCTCCTATTGTTTATAACCTCTCACGACTAATCGAGTATTGTTCCTAATCACCGTTTTCCCCTCATCGATCTTGTCTTTGAATAACCATTTCAGAGTAAGGGGATCGATATTGTCCGGTCGAGGTACTAACTCCCACACATCAAGCCGGATGAACTGATTGAGTTCTTCTTGCATAGATTCAATCCATGATGCATCGGTCATTGCTTCTTTCACACTTGTTGGTTCCATTGTGCTGATTGATAGTGCATAGATACACGTATCACCGTCGGTACGCAACTGATTTTTTGTTGAGACTGGTCGTTATAGATTGACAATCACTTGAACCAAAGGATGATTATTAGTCCATTTGTGTTCATGTGAAAGTGTATGAGAAACTTGATGCGAGCTCGACGGATCCACATATGGTGTTGACGGCTGAGAAGTACTTTTGGAAGCCGCAAATTGATTAACAAACTCATGTTCGTTGAGCATCGCATTGTTTGAATTTTTAGCAACTATTTCATTCTGAAGATGAACATGATTAGGAATTTGCTGAGAATGTTGTTAAGTTGCGTCAGCAGTCAGAGAAGTGGTTGGAATGTTTGGAGTCAATATGGTTGAGGTTGACGTAGATGGTGCAAAAACGGATGCCGTTGGTGTACATGCAACTGGAGGTTCTGGAACTACCGTAGCAGGTGCAGCCGGGGCATTTTGAGGAACACCAAATGACGAAGGAACCTCCATATATTTATCATAGATTGGCCTGAATAAAACTTCCAAGTCACGTTCTGAAGGTTGTAACGATGAGATTGTTGACGGTGCAAATTGAAGCGCGAGTCCTGAACTTACGTGTCCAGAAGTCTGACCTTGAAGCTCGGGATGTGAACTTCTATGTTGAGAGGTCATACCCGAGATTTCATCAAAGGTAACATTCATAGTCTCCATTACCTTTCTTGTCCTTCGATTATAAACCCTGTAAGCACAAGCAGTTGAGGAATAACCAATGAAAAAGCCAATATCACCTTTAGGTTCAAGTTTACCGATATCTTCACGATCATTCTTCGGATAACATAAAGCACCAAAGACATGTAAAAATGAAATATCCGGTTTTCTTCCATTAATGATCTCATAAGGTGTTTTGTTGAAACGGGTGTGAATAATGGAGCGGTTTTGAGTATAATATGCAGTTGCTATAGCGTCAGCCCAAAGGAATAACGGTGCACTAGAGGAGAGAAGCATCGTCCGAGCAGCTTCAACTAACGTACGATTCCTCCGTTCCACAACCCCATTCTGCTCTGAAGTTCTTACAGCCCAAGTTTGATGAGAAATCCCAACTTCGTCAAAATAAGCTTACAATTTCTAATTGGTGAGTTATGTGCTGTTATCCGTTCTTACAATTATAACAAGGGCTTTAAGTAGAATTGATGTTTTCTTCAAGAAATTAATAATTACATCAGGGGCTTCATCTTTCGAAGAAAGAAAATGAACCCATGTGTAACGAGAGTAATCATCCACAATCATAAGGACATACCGCTTTCCATTAATGCTTTTGATTCTCATTGGGCCACAAAAATCCATATGTAGGAGATGTAACCTATTCGTTGAGTTGGGAACAAGTTTGGGTTTGTGAGGCTTCTTCTAAATTTTACCTTGCTCTCATGAAGGACAAAGATGGTCTTTTAAATTTTTGAACTTTGGAAGACCGGTAACAAGATCATCTTTCGCGAGTTGGGTGATGGCATCAAAATTGAGATGAGATAACCTTTGATGCCATAACCATGACTTTGTAGATGTGGCTCGGGCCATGAGACAAACTGGAGAAGCAGCAGACATTTGAAAAAGATCAATGGTGTAAAGGTTGGTGGTACAATTTCCTTTCAACAAATCAATTCCTTCAAGATCTCTTACAAAACATGTATGACTTCTAAAAGCAACCTTCAAGTCTGAATCACAAAATTTCCCAACCGAGAACAAATTGTGTCCCAAGCCATCAACAAAAGAGACTCTGGTGATTATTATATTTCCCCAATGAAGATCACCATAGCCTAGAATTACAGCAACATGATCATTTCCAAATCGGACAGTTCCCATGAATCGCCAAACAAAGTTCTTTAGAAGGCTTCGATTCCCAATCATATGTTTGGAACAGCCTGAGTCCACGCACCAGAGACAAATTTCAACATGCTAATGATAAGAGAAGAAAATATTTTGGCAACCGATGAAATAGGTTCTTGTAGGGTTAGATGATAATTAAGCCTTATCACATACCGACATTTCACTGTCAGTATGAGAACTACTAGTGTCGATAATTTTGCCACTATAGTCAAACTTTCTACCAGTAGGCAACTATTTAGAGGTGAATCTAGGGTTACTAGGCTTAGCAAGACTTTCTGTGGACCCTACGTGCGTACTTTTTGGAACATACATCTTAGCCTTAGGAGTGTTATGTTTTTCACTCATGGAAAGCTTGTCAATTCGGGTGTATCCATCATAATTCAAACCATTCATAGTCAAACCACAATCATCATGACTAAAAGTAAAGAAACATTTATTACATTTAGCATAAATAACTTCAGATTTTTCATTCCGAATAGCAAGCTTAAAGTTATTGCATTCAAATGAATTAAGTTTTTGTTTATGAATAAAAAATGGTAAATTCCTACGATGTTCTTCTACTTCCACATTATTAGCCTTGGGACGACTACTTCTAGAGGCAAAAGGGACCCTATCATTCCTTGTATTGCTCGTAGGCTGTGGCCTTCTTCTCTTAGTGTAGTTGTTCATTCCTGTAAAAAAGACACACGCTTGTTAGAATTAGCTTTTTTTAAATCATTGACATGTGGTTGAGCGATAGTGGTCAGTTTTGTCCTAACGCTTGCTTTACGTTGGTTGCTAGGCACAGAGATATCTACCCTAGTTTGAGAGGAAGGTCTAGCACGAAACATTCCTGGGGCAATAACAGCTGCTCTCATTCCAGCACCCTTGGGAAACGGTGTTACAGCAATGCGAGTGGGTCCCGAGGTTGCTGGTTTCTGAATCATCGAATCCACAATCGAACTAGGTTCAGAAGTCTTATCTTTTAACAAGGCCTTTAACTTACAGTTCTCACATATTTTATCAATAAGTTGTTGATAGACAGACTTACTTTGTTCAACAGCCCGCTTATATGAAACAACAACAGATTCTAAATCTACAATCTTAGCCTTAAGCTTCTGAGCATTTCCATCACTGGCACTTTCTAACCCTAAAGAGGCCAAATTCTTTTCCTAAATCCCTCCTAACTGAGCCTGCAACTGTGCGATATTTTGTTGCATTTCATTGTAAGCTTTTTCATATGAAATCTTGTCATATTTGCATTCATTGTTAATCCCAAAACTTAGATCGATTTAGCTTTATGTATAAGAGATTAGATCAAGTAATACACGTAGAGAAACCTTTGTATATGTATAAAGTAATCTAAGTGTTATGCGGAATTAACACTTAAACAAGAACACACAAAGATGTAAACAAACTTTCACTTTGATTAATGATAACAAATTTGCTTACAATGAAAGTGTTTAACGTATGAAAACTTATTATTGAACAATAACCTAAAGGTCTTCTTTTATAGACATAAGAAGCCTTGTACAAGAGTCTACGTATCAACTATTCTAGGTAAAGATAATTATAGAGAGTACAATGTTGAACTTATCCTTACTAGAAACAAACTAGAAAAAATATACGCGTAAACTAAATCTTTCCATCAGTGCTTGTCTTCAATGTATCAACGCTTGACTTCTTTTTGTCAACGCTTGATCTGTCAGCGTTTGTTTTCTTCCTATCAACGCTTGTTTTACTCTTGTCAGCACTCAAGTGAACTGGCTATATTTTATTCCCAACAATCCTACCCTAAACTTGATATCTACTCTAGTAATCAAGTTTCTGAATAAACATTAAGAACTAGGAGGAATCTTACAACACTTATCATATTTGATAATAAATATGTCTGATCAAATATTTGGCCACATCACTTGAATAATCAATT
The DNA here is from genome assembly GCA_025667525.1 of Glebionis coronaria. Lineage (NCBI taxonomy): Eukaryota > Viridiplantae > Streptophyta > Magnoliopsida > Asterales > Asteraceae > Glebionis > Glebionis coronaria. The sequence continues at coordinate 76,497 of JANFOE010000021.1, read as the reverse complement.
TCCAGCTGTGTAGTCTTCATCTTCTCCAAGACTTTCTTGGACATGGAATACTGACCATCTACAAGTAGATACTCAGCAAACATTGTAGAACTCAAATAATAAACACCAGAAGCTGAATACAAACGCCATTGAAGACCACTGAGGTCATCTTCAAGATCCTTCCAAATAGCAGGATCTTCATCTCTTGGTCCACACATTCTCTTGAATGTTGACCACAGTTTTATTGCATTGACTGAAGTAGGAGCTTCAGTCTCATACTTGGCTTCTAACAACCTCCAAAGGTCTACCAAGTCTTCTCTATCAAAACTTTCAAACAAAGATATAAGAGTGGTAAAAGTGTGAACCTCTTTCCCATACCTGCCAATCTTCCAAAACCCACATTCATCTTCTTCATAGCTTATAATAGGGTTTCTGGAATCAAGTGGTAACACTTGTACCATATCTGAAGCTTCCAATGGTGAGAGCTTGAGGCTTCTTCTTATAACAGCTTCACTTGGATTCAACCTATCCATATCTTTGGGAAACTCAAGAGGGACTCCCTTCTTCAAAGGTCTGGGAACAATCATTGCCTTCTTAAGCTCCATCTCTTCTATAAGTTCTTCTTTCCTTTCACCAGAAAGAAGTCTTAGAGTGTTTTCTTCCTGCACTCTTTCCCAAATGGGATAAGCTTTGAACTCCAACTCTTCAAATGTCAATCCAATCAATTTCTTAAAAGTCCATCCTGTTCCATGACATCTGAGTAGCATGTAGTACAACTCCCTTCTATCCCTTTTCAACATTGAGAGAATATTGCTAGCTCTGTGTTTCAGAATTACCTTGCAATCCTTTTGTACTCTTAAAAGAATCTCCAAACCCCATATCTGGTCTGAAATAGTCAAATCTGGATTCTCCATACACCTATCTTCCCAAGCATGGTACATCTGAACAACTTCTGGCATGTCAAAATCTACTTGCAATTTTAACTCATTCAACTTCTCTTTTGCCAACTCATCACCATACTCAAGTCTTTTTGGTTGTTCTATTATCATTACACTTGAGTCTGAACTAGCCTCATCACTTCCTTCTTGTTCTTCTGAAGTGACAATGAAAGGTGATTCACCAACCTTCTTTCTTTCTTGTTCCACAATTTGTGCAGCCAACCTACTATCAAACTCAATCTGTGCTGCATTCTTTGGAACATCTACTTTTACCATAATACCCTTACCCTTATCTAATGGATCAATGGTGGGTAAGGAAGATGGTAATACCTGTGAAGAAACTTCTTTGATGATGGATGATGACTGGAATACATCAACCTCATCTACAGGTCTGTCAATGCTCAAATTTGCTTTGTCAGCGCCCAATTTACTCATGTCAGCGTTCAAATCTTGTTTGTCAACGCCCAAGTTACCTGTCTCAGCGCCTGTTGTAATTTCTTTCAACATGGCTGTAAAAGACAAGTTTAAGTTTGTAGGAGTAACTATAGACGTATCAAAACCTGGTCGTTTCTTCAAACTAGTTAGGGCCTTAGCAACACCCAAAGATTCACCATCATGTGAGCCCTTATCACTCACATTTATCTGTTCATCCTCCCCTTTGGAAGATTCCTCCATCCCACGCCTTGTGCTAGCATTCTCTAAAATATCAATCCTCTCCCTCAATTGCTTGAGTTCAAGGCCTTGTGTACTGACAATTTATACCAAGTCTGCATTTTGCTTTTGCAAGCTAATGTAGACAGACGTCAATTCCATTAATGTCATTGGTTCCAATCTGCCCTCCTCTAAAATGGGTATTTGACCTCCCAAGTCAGACTCATGGGGCATGGATGAGGTCTTAAATATGTTAGGACTGTCTTGGCCAGCATCTAAGCCAGAACCAATAGTCCCAGCCTCATCCATAGCACCAATCACACTTGTGGTGGTGGTTCTTTCCGCTACATGGCTAGGATCACTAGAAGAGAACACTCCAGTAGTCCTTTGGCGTTTTTGCAACCTATATTGTTGTGGGGAAGAAGATGATGTGGAATGGGTGGATGTGGGTTGGTTAAGGGGTGTTTGGGTCTGTGAAGGATTGGTGTCAACGTTTAGATTAGGCATGTCAACGCCAACATTTAATGTGTCAGCGTCGAAGGGTTCTTGGTCAATTTGCATGTGTTGTGGTGAAGGTAAAGGTTCAGGTATTTGGTCAAGTTGGGGTTGTGGGTGTGGTTGGGGTTGTGCTGCTTCAATGACAGCAATCATAGCTGGGGTGAGAGGTAAGTCACGGTGTGGGGGTGAGTTCATCTTTGTAAAAATTGTTTTCTTTTGCACAGGGATCTCATAAAAAGCATCATGATCCCTTGTGCAATAATTTTGGACATCAAAAACCATTTGTAAAAATCTGGGATAAGCTAATGTCATCTTATTCCCTTTGTTTTTACACATGCCCTCAAAAATCATTTTAGAATAATTAAACTTTTGCCTAGTAGCAATGCACACAATAGCACTAGCAATAGATCTATTGATCTCATTGTGTGAAGTACACTTGGGACTCAAACATTGCAAGAGGACATGTATTAGGTACTTCCAGGCTGGGGGAAACTCTTGTTTATGATATTTGTTTAAAGTTCCCTCATCAGGGAAAGGATAACCCAAAGCCCTTAGTCCTTGTTCTATTTCATGAATAGGGAGGGTGGTTATACCATCTGCATCATCAAGATGCAAAGCCTGGCGAACCAAGGCTTCAGTAACCACCCATGTGCGCCCATGAACAATAGATGATAATGTAGTCACTCTATTAACTGTTGAGGAACTAACAATGTTCCAAAACTGCTTAATATGTGTGACAGGAATGAGTGGAGCATGAGAAAGAGCATACCTAAGTGGGGATGAATTCAAATATGCCACCATTTGGGTGTATTGGGAAAACAGAGTATCATCAGCGTCCAAATATGCTATCATGTTGTGTTGACTCCTGAATCACAATTCCAAATCACTTGGTTTAAATTTTGGTGCCATTGTTGAAAGCTGTTTGAATAATTGATAAAGATGAAGTATAGGAGAAAATTTTGTTAGACAAGAATGATAGGTACCCTGTTTAAAAATAGGAGCCAAATATATAGGAGAGAAATATGCATGTGATTGGTCAAAAATTAGGCAACTATTTTCAAAATACAATCATGAAAATATTGAAAAGAAATAAGTTTATCTCATGCATTAATTGAAAGTTATCTGCTCCCAAAATTACGGCCCAAAAATTCTTCAAAAAGTAACAACTGGGTAGGTCCCATTGAGTGTCAACGGTCAATAATAACCCATCAACGCCCAACGGCTATATTCTTGTCAACGTTTGCCAAAGCCATGTCAGCGTCTAAATTGGTCACAACAACGCTTGGAAAAATACTTGTCAGCGTCCAAAAATAAGAATTTATAAAAATGAAAAATGAGCTTAACAAAGTAATTTATCCTAGAGAAGATAACCTATAAGTTGATAATTATTATAGGACGGCAAACACTGTCCAGTTATGCACACTTGCTTATGCAAGATAGACATAACAGTCCTCTAGTGTCCCTTGCTAACCAAAACTCTTAACAACTAAGTTATCTCATAAAATCCTTGTTACTCCCAGGTAAAACCCATGATAATATCATTCCCAAGTCTCCCAACAGACCACAACCAATTCTAGGCCAAAAAGGTCTTGGCTATGCATAGTATATCAACTTTACATGCTACAGTGCCTCATGAATTAGTAAAACTAACTCATAATCACCTGTGGACACAATCTAGAATTGTGATAAGAGTATCATAAGGATAGCCAAAAATCCTAAAGGTTCCTAAAACCTCCCCTTAAACTGTGATACATATGTTGCCAAAAATATGCATGAACATAAAAAATTTATGTCAAGATAGGAATAGAAAATTCCAACCATCATCCATAAATAAAAACATGCTCAAATGATTCTCCAATGATCCATAAGCAACTCTGTATCCAATGGTATAATGCTAACACCACCTGCACATTTAGATTAAAAACAACAAAACTAACATTGTTGCTGACAACGTCCCGATAACACTTGTCAGCGTTAAGGAAACATTTGTTAGCGTTAGACAAATATATTGCTGACAACGTCACAATAACACTTATCAGCGTTAAAGTAACCTTTGTCAGTGTTAGAAAAATATAGTGGAAAATCTAAATCCTCAAAAAGATCAATAACAATGCATTATCCTGTACATATTTTTACAAAAAGACCCCAAAACACATATTATGTGAGATTGATCATTCCAATACTTGTTACCAAGTATTGAAATCTTCCAGCATCAAAAGGTTTAGTTAGTAAATCTGACACACTTTCTTCTGTGTCAACCCTATCTGGTTGTATTAAACCCTTTTCAAAACAATCCCTTATAAAAATGGTGTCTAATTTCTATGTGTTTTGTTTTAGAATGATGTACAGGATTCTTAATAATGCATAAAGTGCTGTTATTGTCAACAAATATCTTGGTATGCATGAAATTATACCCATAATCCAACAGCTGGTTCTGAATCCATAAGACTTGTCCACAACAAGCAGCTGCAGCAACGTATTCTGCTTCAGTTGTAGAATTAGCCACCACTGTTTGTTTCTTGCATTGCCAAGATATCAACCTGCTCCCAAGAAACTGACATCCACCAGTTGTGGATTTTCTATCAAACTTATCACCTCCACAGTCACTGTCTGAATATTTTTTTGGGTAAAGGGAATCATCCCTGGTAAAATATATTAATCACCCAAAAATCATGAAGTACAATGGAATGTGACTATGTGTCACATTAACCTCAAGCAAAAAATGCTTGAACAGCCAAAAACGAATGACATGCCATCCGTCTTACATCAATATTACAAAAACAAGGGCACTAATAGGAAAGAACCACCTAACGGTACATAAACAAAAATAAACCAAACTCATCTAAACACCAAGTCAGGAAGCTCCCATAATCGCGCATAAAACTCCCCTTCTGTAGTACGTTTAAAGCTACAAGAAAGGAGTTTAAGGCGAACAACCGCGTAGATACACTCAATCACTTGCTTCTCGGATCTTTTAGACTTCTTAAATAAGCGCCAATTGCGTTCTTGCCAAATAAAATACGAGGAAGCCGCAAGAACCAATTTAGCCACAACAATATGCATCGACTTCTGATTTGCGCTAGGACCAAGCTGATCAACAATAGTATAAACATTATGTGGAACATGAGCAAGCCCAGCCAAGGATTTCATATGAGACCACACTAAATCAGCAAATGAGCAATCAAAGAATAAGTGATCATGAGAATCCGGGGTTCGCTCACACAACGAACATGAAGAACCAAGATTGCTAGCCGCTTCCCACCAGCAAACACGATCCTGTGTTTTAAGTTTACCCTTGATAATAAGCCAAAGATTGAACGCATGACGCAGAATATTATTAGGAAACCACACCACATGAAACCAATTGACTTTATTATCTCTTGGACGAATAGCATTCCATACCAGATTCACAGAGAACGACTTGAAAGAACCATCATTGAGACGCCATACCAAACTGTCGTGCTCATCATTCACCGGGACTGAACAAGTAGATAACACAGGGAACTTAGAACTAATATACAAAGGCCAAACCCACGTACCTGCATGAATCAGGTCCGCAACCATCGTTTGAAGATTCAGACCAGACCTGTGGATATCCCGATACGAAAAAAAATTAGATAAAGGCCCGATGTCGCACCACCTATCAAACCAGACCGAGGTAGCAGCTCCATTACCAATCTTATGCCAAACAAAATCACGGATCATGGGCCGCAAACGTAGAATATACCGCCAGCTACAAGACATGTTCCCACTAATGGGCACATCCCAAAAATTACGAGTATGAAGCTTATACGCCCTAATCCACCTTACCCAAAGCGAGTCCTTATTAGAAAGTAACTTCCAGATATGACTAACCATTAACGCCGCATTAAAATGAGATAAACGTCTAATGCCCAAGCCTCCTTCATCCTTAGGAAGACATACCACCTCCCAAGCAACCTTCGATTTGCCTTTATTAGTATCACCAGGGCACCATAGAAAACTCCTCATAATTTGTTCAATATCATGAAGAACTTTCGTCGGAAGCATAAACACCGTAGCCCAAAAAACATTCATAGAACCTATAACCGAACGAATAAGCTGAAGTCGACCGGCCGCAATAGACAGTGTTTTATTCTTCCAATCATCAACACGATTGTGGATTTTATCCACAAGCTCCTTGCAATCCCTAATCAATAACCGCGAAGAAATCAATGGAACCCCAAGATATTTAACCGGAAAACTTCCTTCCTCAAAAGGAAGAATATGAAGAATAGAAATCTTAACGTGATTTAACACGTTACAAAAATAAGCTGTGCTTTTTGGAAGACTTGGCACCAAACCTGATGCCTTCTTGAATTCATCAAGACTCTCTTGGATCACACGGGCAGAACCAACATTACCGTATGCAAAGAGAAAGAGATCATCCGCAAAACATAAATTGATAAGCTCCAATTTGTCACAAAAGCGATGATAATAAAAGTCTTCCGCTTCCATTACCTTTCTTTTCAACATACGAGTAAGAATTTCCATAACAAGAGTAAACAAGTATGGGGAGAGCGGATCACCTTGACGAAGACCCCTTTTACCACGAAAGAAGCCATGCAAGTTCCCATTTATGCAAATAGAGAATGACGTAGTAGAAACACACTCCATTATCCACATAATCATACGCTCATGAAAACCATAACCAATAAGGATCTTACGAAGAAAATTCCAATCAACTGTATCGTATGCCTTTTGAATATCGACCTTGAAAGCACACCTAGGAGCTCCTCTATCCAAATGATAATTATGCACTAACTCTTGAGTCAATAATATGTTGTCTGTGATACTTCGATCCGGAACAAAAGCCGATTGATTAATATCAACAAGCTTCTTCAAACAATCCTTTATCCTATTAGCAATAATTTTGCTAATACATTTGAATAAAACATTGCAGCATGAAATAGGTCTATAGTCAATAATCCTCGTAGGATTACTGATTTTAGGAACAAGCGCAATTATGGTGTGATTTAGCTCTTTCAATAATTTACCATTTGTGAAGAACTCCCGAACGGCTTTAATAACATCACCTCCAACAATGCTCCAAGACTCCTTAAAGAACGCAGCAGAGAAACCATCGGGACCAGGAGATTTATCATCTCCCATTGAAAACATGGCTTCTTTAATTTCACGATCAGTAATCACTCGCACCATATTAGAAGCCACCTGCTCATTAAGACAATTAGCAAATAAGCCTTCCTCATGAAAAACATTAGGCCCATCAGCTAAACCTAGAAATTGTTCATAATGCTCAACAAACGCTTCGGACACATCATCATTAATAAGAAGAGAACCCGTGTTGTCCATAACCGCATCAATGCGACTTCGAGAAACACGACTCTTTACTGTCTTGTGGAAAAAACTAGTATTAGAGTCACCCTCTTTAAGCCAAGTTACTTTCGCCTTTTGCTTCAAAAACCTTTCTTCAATTAAAACTGCCTCATTAAACTCAGCCACACATACCGCCTCCTTAGCTCGAATCGACTGGTTAAATGGGTCTTGATCAAGAATCGTTTGAATCTGGTCCAACTCACTACGAATACGAGAAACATTCAAATGCAAGTTTCCTTTCTCAATCAACAGCTTCCTCAATGGCTTCTTCAAAGATTTAAGCTTTTTCACCAAACTGAACTGAAAGAAACCACTTTGATAATTGTTCCATGCCTCCTGTACCACATTTAAAAATCTATCATGTTTAGTCAAAACATTAAAAAAATTAAACGGTTTGGGCTTCTCCTTAATTGACGCGGGAATACACAAAATTGCTGGCGCATGATCAGAGTTACGGTACGGTTTAAACACTGCATGGGAACCAACAAAAACAGAAGTGAATTCCAAATTTGCCATAATACGATCCAATTTTCGAAGAATACCATCATTTCCACTTGGTTTTTGGTTCCAAGTAAAATGAAGGCCGGACCAATTCACGTCAGCAACTTCAATATCATTTACACAATTCTTAAACTCATTCATAGCAGCACAAGTTCGTGAAGAACTAGAAGTAGAATCCGCCAAAAATAACGTCGCATTAAAGTCGCCAAGCAAACACCAAGGACGATCTTGAACAACCAACTTATGCTTTTTGAGACCCTCCCATAAACTACGCCGATGTCTATAATCATTATGAGCATAAATAAACGAGCAAAGAACTTCGCGTCTCTCCTTTTTCAGCCACACACGAACATGAATAGCTTGGTCATCTTGATGAAGAACCATAACATCAACAACATTGTGATTCCATCCTAAAATGATACGAGTGCCCTTTTTACAAAGAACCCCATTTGAAGTCCAATCCCAATGTCTAAAAATAAGTGAACACATACTGTGCAACTTAGAAGTAGCAACATGAGACTCTAAGATTGCACAAATCGAAAGATTATTTTCCGCAATAACCTGCCTAACCTCACTTTGCTTAGGGGAGAAGTTAAGGCCCCGAATATTCCATGAAGCGACGTTAATCATTGGAAACCGTAACTTCAGGAGTGCTTGCCCCTGTTGGTTTTCTATCATCTATAATAATCTCCTCATCCACCTCATCATCATCGCAATCCTCATTAATATGAGGAGCATCATCTCTTTCATTATCATTTTCAGATAAGGCACCAAAAGCATTTTGAGTAGGAATAGATGAGGAAGAAGCCTTCTCATGTCTTGGCTTCCCTGTACTCTTAATAGTTTCATTCTTATTATTTTTATTCCCACTCTCAACCTTCCGATATTGCAAATTAAGAGCTGGTTTAGTCAAGCGTATACCCTCAACCTGCTTGTTTTTCTTCCTACCCTTGGAGTTCTTACGCTGTACCACAGTAAACCCATCCTCATTCTCCTTTGTATCAGTAACCAACGTCGGGGTTTTCGGACAATTCTCATTAGCATGGCCAAACACCCTACACCCATCACATCGAGAAGGAAGCCATTCATATTCCACATCTATTTTAACAAGCGTGTGTCCCTCTCCACTTACCAACGGAATAGCAATAACAATAGAGTTCTTCAACTCTTCTTCCGATGAGAACTCAATAAGCGCACGCGCATACGTATTACGCCCCCAGGAGCTTACACACATGTTACTTGTATAAGCGTCCAACATAATCGGTTTCCCTAGCTGAGTTGTAATCAAACTTAGTCCCACTTCCGAGTAAGCCACTAACAGAACATGGTGCAGGCGTACCCATAGTGGAGCAGACTTGATCACACCTTTTTTAAGGACAGCATTTGGTGTCCAAATATTAAGCATTAAAGGGACACCCCTGATTAGCCACAGACCACTCTCCATGACACTATCCATGCCCACTTTAGTATCAAACTGGAACATGAAAAATTCCTCATGAAGTTGAATGCGTTTAAGACCATATTTGGCCCACGTATTCTTAACATAATTTTCAACCAACGGAAACGCTAATCGATCACCAATAAAGTAGCCAAATAATGTATTCTCAAACCTGGCACTCACTTCCTCCATAGCTTTCAGAGGAAGAACAACATTCGCCCCTGCAACTGTTTCAGAGTTATGGAGCTCCTCAATCTTAACAACCTGCCTATTAGTCGATTGCGTTTGCTTGATAGCATTAACAAAGGACGAAGATGATGCAGCATGTGAAGAAATCTTAGGGATAACCTTGTTAGTTACAGGCGCAAACACACGATTCACATGTGTCTCATAAGATCCCGGTGTTAAAGACTCATGCATAGCAATGCTCGAGTTATCATTCTTCCTCACATTCCCATCCACCTTTTTACACTTATCACCAAAACCACCTGGATGAGCCTTCAAAGACTCCATTCTCTCTAATTAACAACCAAACACCTCAGCAACAAATTAGGGCACAAAAGCTGAACCGCCCCCAAAACCCTAATTAGGGTTTCAGCGACAACAATACAGACCAAGCCCTAATCAATCATTTAGCAATCAAACACACCTGAATAAATACAATTAAAAGCGCAAATAAGACAAACCCTAACAAGGAACGATTTTAAACCCTAGACCACAAAAATCTTAAAACAGAAATCAAGAATTCGTCCACTTGTAGGAAACTTCAATCAAGGATAATCACAAGGATCATCAACAAGATTAGGGCCCTAGCAAGATAGAATTAATGATTAAAGAATCAAGAAATCGGATTAGAGATAGGTTGAAAAAATCGCCGCCATTGTTGAGAGATTAGGGTTGAATCAACACTAAATTAGCGTTAATGGACTAACAGTCACTGTCTGAATATGCAATAAGCTCCAATGGTGAATCCTTTGGGTACCACAAGCCAAGACTGGGATAACATCTTAGGTATCTAAAGATTCTCTTGACAACATAAAGGTGACATTCTTTGGGATTCACTTGATGGCGTGCACATGCACACACAACAAACATGATGTCAGGTCTGGAGGTTGTGAGATACATCAATGAACCAATCATTGATCTATAGTGCCTGACATCCACATCTTTTCCATCTCCAATCTTTCCCCAAGGGTGTTCTCTATCCATAGGAGTAGTAGCCCTCTTTTCATGTGGAGAAAAGCCAAACTTCTTCAAGATCTCTGCTACATACTTATCTTGAGAGATGAAGATACCATCTTCTTTCTGCTGAACATGTAACCCTAGAAAGAAGTTCATCTCCCCTATTGCACTCATATTGAATTTGTCTGTTATAAGCTTGGAGAAATCTGCACTCATCTTTGGATTGGTGGATCCAAAGATGATATCATCAACCTAGACCTAAACAAGTAAGACATCCTTACCATCCTTCTTTGTAAACAATGTATGGTCTATGGTGCCCCTTTTGAATCCATTTTCCACAAAATAAGTGGACAATGTACCATACCATGCTCTTGGGGCTTGATGAAGTCCATACATAGCCTTCTTAACTCTATACACCTTGTCTGGATTCTCTGGATCTTCAAAACCAGGAGGCTGCATCACATACACCTCCTCAACAATTGTTTCATAGAGGAAGGCACTCTTCACATCCATTTGATAGACAGTGAAGCCCATGCAGGAAGCATAGGCTATAAAGATCCTTATAGCTTCAATCCTTGCAACTGGTGCAAAGACCTCCTCATAGTCTATCCCTTCCTCTTGTGTATATCCCTGAGCCACTAATCGTGCCTTGTTTCTGACCACAATACCTCTTTCATGTGTCTTGTTCCTTAGAACCCATCTTGTCCCAATAGGTCTTACATACCTGGGACACTCAACTAGCTCCCAAACATCCTGAATTGCAAATTGGTGAAGCTCATCCTGCATTGCTTCCACCCAACTTGGTTCTTTGAGAGCATCAAATATCTTCTTGGGTTCCTGTTGTGACAGAAAACAGGCAAACGAGCATGATTGAACAAGAGGGGTATCAACCTTCTTGTGTATATTGACAATGAATCCACCAAGATTCTGATGAGATCTCCTAGTCTGAACAGGAGTCATAACATCCCCATTTATCTGTGATGGAGGATGATTCTTCATAGTAGAAGTGAGAACTCCTCCTTCAAAAAGTCTGTTGTCTTCAATCTCATTATCCAAGTTGCCAATATCTTCTTCTTCAGACTCTCTTTCATCAACATTAGGATGAACCTCTTCATATAAATTGAAAGGTTCGCCTTGTTCAAAATTAGAAGAGAAAAGATGCTCAAAAGTGTTGTCAACGCTTGAACCTTGGTTGTCAGCGTTTGGGTTATCAACGCTTGAAATGTTGTTGTCAACGTTTGAGCCATCAACGTCTGAATTTGTCCTGTCAGCGCTAGATTTGCCTTTGTCAGCGCCTGAAGGACCATGCATGTTGTTAACTGGTGGTACTTGGGGACCACCATTATCCTTTCCAGCAGCAGCAGCAGCAGCAAAAGCATATGTCCATATGGGAGTTGTAACATACTCTTGTATGGGAGATGACTTGTCTGCTTGTGATCCAACCTCTTCATTAACCTGTGTACCTGAAACATCAACAACTTGTTCTTCCACAACATTTGAAGTTACCTTCACAATGTCTGGATTAGTGACAGGCATATAATTTAAAGTCCTAGATAGAGGTTCCAAGTCAAACAACAAATTTGGACCACTTTCAGGATCACTAGGTTTACTCTCTAAAAACCTAACATGTACTCTTTCAAGTATACGTTTTTTCCTTTTAAGATAAACCCTATATCCCTTGCTCTGCACTGAATAACCCATGAAATAGCCTTCATCACCTTTTGCACTAAATTTACCTAAGGCATCACTAGTATCAAGAACAACTACATGACAACCAAAAGGTTTAAGAAAACCAATATTAGGTTTCCTTTCCCAAAGTAATTCATAAGGAGTTTTGTTCTGTATCTTGTTGACCAATACTCTATTCTGAACATAACAAGCTGTATTTACAGCCTCAGCCCAAAAAGCTATAGGGAAATGAGCATCAGCCAACATAGTTCTGGCTGCTTCAATTAGGGTTCTATTCTTCCTCTCAGCAACCCCATTTTGCTGTGGGGTTCTGGCAACACTAAACTACCTAGTAATCCCTTTCTTGGCACAAAAATCATCTAAAAGCTTATTTCTAAACTCACCACCATTGTCACTTCTAAGCATTTTAACTTCATTACCAGTTTTCTTCTCTATCTGAGTAATAAAGTCAATTAAAGTGTCAACAGTGTCACTCTTCATAGCTAAAAAGAAAGTCCAAGTAAACCTAGAGAAGTCATCTGTGATGACAAATCAGTATGATTTACCATTCAAACTCTCTATATTAGTTGGACCAAACAGGTCCATATGCAGCAAGTGAAGTGGTCTAGTACTAGAGTGCACCTGTTTGGACTTGAATGAGACCTTGCGCTGCTTGCCTTTAAGACATGCAACACAAGAGTGGTCATTATGGAAAGCCTTTTCAGGCAAACCATCAACCAAGCCTAGTCTCACAAGTCTGTTTATATTCTTAAAGTTTATGTGCCCTAGTCTCCTTTGCCATAGATTACTCTCATCTACTAAAGCGTTAGCATAAAAACATGACATATTATTATTCATCTTAATTCCATTAAGATTCACATTATAAATGTCTTTATGTCTAGGTGTTCTATAGTCAATATATTTCTCATCTGGGATTTTATAATCCTTGCTTAACACCAAGCATTCAGTATCAGTAAATAGAACTTTATTTTTGTTATCACAAACTTGTGATACACTAAAAAGATTGTAATCAAGTTCCTTTACCAGAAACACGTTTTCAAAACGCAAGTTCTTGGTGAGAAGTGTTCCTTTGCCTGTGATAGTTCCATATCCGCCTCTAAAGTAAACCTTATCACCATCCTTAATGGGAGTGAAGTTAGTTAAATAATCTTCCTTTCCTGTCATGTGCCTGGAGCATCCACTGTCCCAATATCCATAATCATTGACCTATTTTTGAATGCCCTGCACATAAAGAAAACAAGTTAGTTTTCTTTAGGAACCCAAGCCTTAGCAGACTTGGATTCTTCTGGTTGTTCAACAAGAACAGACTTAGTTCTCATAACAACCCCTTGTTCATCCCTCTTTGGATGAAATACCCAGTTAACCCTAATAGGTTTTGTAATGACCTTTGAAATGTAATTAAATCTGTTGCAGGTCATAGAAATCCCATTATCATTAGGGTTTTGATATTTCTTAGGTCTCCATGTCAATCTTGAAGAAGCTTTAGACCCCTTACCCTGTGGTTGCAAATATTTAGGTCTGGTCATGTTTCTGTCAGCGTTGGATTTGGTCTTGTCAACGCTGAAATTACCCTTGTCCGCGTTGAACCTAGGGTTTGCTACAGAAACCATTGCCTATTAGACAAAGTATTTGTCTTTTGAAATGGTCTTTGTCCATGAGTGTTAGACCCTCTAGTGAAGAAAGGGGCTGGTCTAACAACTTGTGGACTTTGCTCCACACAGGTTTTGGGTCAGACAATGTTTGACTTTATAACAACGTTGACCTTGAAAGCATTGACACACTTATATGCTAAGTGTGAAAAGCTACCAAAAGTGTAACAGGCTTTTCTAGACACAACCCTAGGTCTAGAAGAGAAGAAGCCTGTTCCAACATTACTAACTTGGCTTTTAGGTGACCTAGTATTCCTATACATTTCTACATACTTGATGCTAGGTTTTCTAACAGTGTTTGAGCCAAGGTCAACAGTCTTACCAGTGATTGGGTTTGTTATCTTAATAGGGGTCGACTCATTAGGAATTTCACACAACAAGCCACCCTTAACAAACAAGGTAGGGTTGGCTTTCTTCCATTCATTCAAGTCAGTCAACTTCTATTGATACTTTTCAACTGGGGTAATGACTCTTGGTGGAGGAATAAATTCCTCCTCTTGGAGTTCTGGTAGACCAGTCCAAGATAGGTCCTTTCTTTAGACACCATAGAAGTCCTCAGCTGGTGGTGGAACCACAGTATAGTCTTTCATCCCAATCCCAGTCATGTCCTTAGGATCCCTTTGTTTATTAACACATTCTCCTAGGGTTTGTGTGGCCTTATCAATTCTCTGAATTTTAAGGACAACATTATCCTTGTTCTTAATGGCCTCATCTAACTTAGCCTGTAACTCATCATTAACCCTTTCCATGATGTTCCTAACATCATTACTAGCATTTAACTCATGTTTTAAGATATTTATTTTATCTTTTAAGTCAAATTCCATTTTCTTGTACTCAAAAACTGTCTTCTCAGTTTGAGTGAGAGCAATTTGATAGTTAGACAGTTTGCATCTTTCAGTACTCACATCATCTAATAATCTTAACACCTCTTTGTTATGTTTCTCAGTATTTAACCTACAACCCTTACTACAGAAAGCATCATCGTATACCTCATTATCTGATGAAGAGGAGGAGTGTGCCATAAGAGCATATTGAACATGCTCTTTTTCTTCTATCTCAGCAACCAAAGCTTTATCCTCTTCCCCATCCTTAGCCAAATAGCTCCAATCCCATCCCAAACCATCAATTTCTTGCACTGCAACCATGGCCTTAGGATCCTGAGCCTTAACAATTTGGCTTGAGGGTTTGCCAGCATCAGATCTTCTAGGAGATCTGCGTTCCCTCATGAAGTGCCCCATACGATGAAAATTGTAGCATTCAACCTTGGATTTGTCAAATCCAGCAGTGTCCTTTGCATTAAAGGTCATCTTTTTCTTAAACCTTCTATTCCACCTGTTTGCTCTTATACTAGCAAGAGCCATGTTTCACTTAATATCCATCTCCTCTAAGTGCTCATCACTTATTTGCTCAAGGTCCTCATATGTAATCACTGAACCATTTGGAAAAGAAGCAATGTATGCACACAGAGTATCCAGATCCAAACCAGCAGGCTTAACTCTTGGAGAATCACTTTTGTATGTGTCAGCGTCTGAATATGAGGCGTTGACAGGACATGATCCAGCGTTGACACATGTTGATCCAGTAACTGGGTGCATGTAAGAGTCCTTCTGATCAAATTGACCTTCACTACGTGAGAAGAAGGCCATGTTACTATTGGTAGCTTACTTCCATGCTCCAAAAGAGTTTCATTCTCCAACAGCCTTAGTTTGTTGTAGATATCATCAAAAGTAGAACTTTTGTGAGTGTTATTGGCAAGTATAGATATTGCCTCAATCTTCCACGCATCACCAAGACTTTTAAGAAAAGTGGCATTAATGTCAACATCGCCAAGTTGTGTCCCCATGAAGGACAACTTGCTTGTAATATCAAGCAGTCTGCTTCTCACACTGCTAAGCTTCTCATTAGGTTGAACCTTGAAAACAGCATACTCATGCATGAGTTGCTTCTTCTTCTCTTCCCTAGTATCATCATTTCCACCATATGCAACTTCAAGAGCTGCCCAAAGGTCTTTTGCAGAATCATAACCTCTATATTTATGCTGGTTCTCTTGTCCCAAAGAGAGTTTCAGAATGTTTAGGGTTTTCATATCAACCCTTCTCTTTGCTATGTCTTCAGCAGACACAGCTCTACCATCACCAGATTTTTCTTTCTTATCTGCTTCTGAACATCCAGCAACAGCAATTCTTGTAGCAATGGTAGCAACAACCTTTTTAGATTTATTGAATGTGTTTCCATATTCAATTATCTCCCAGAGAGTGTAGTCATATATCCCCAAATATTGCTCAAAGTTGAATTTCCACAACTCGAAGTTGGTTGCATCAAGCATGGGAATCTTGATGTTTGGTAAAGGTGAGGAGGAGGAGGTTACTTCTGGATTTGACATGATGTTATTAGGGTTTTGTGAAAATTAGGGTTTTGGTGATTTTAGGGTTCTTGTGTTCTTTAAGATCAAAAGTTTCTCAACAAGCTCTGATACCACTTGTTGATCCCAAAACTTAGATCGATTTAGCTTTATGTATACGAGATTAGATCAAGTAATACACGTAGAGAAACCTTTGTATATGTATAAAGTAATCTAAGTGTTATGCGGAATTAACACTTAAACAAGAACACACAAAGATGTAAACAAACTTTCACTTTGATTAATGATAACAAACTTGCTTACAATGAAAGTGTTTAACGTATGAAAACTTATTATTGAACAATAACCTAAAGGTCTTCTTTTATAGACATAAGAAGCCTTGTACAAGAGTCTACGTATCAACTATTCTAGGTAAAGATAATTATAGAGAATACAATGTTGAACTTATCCTTACTAGAAACAAACTGGAAACAATATACGCGTAAACTAAATCTTTCCATCAGTGCTTGTCTTCAGTGTATCAACGCTTGACTTCTTCTTGTCAACGCTTGATCTGTCAGCGTTTGTTTTCTTCCTATCAACGCTTGTTTTACTCTTGTCAGCGCTCAAGTGAACTGGCTATATTTTATTCCCAACATTCATTACATTTTTTGACAAATTTATTCCAAAAAGGGGTGAATTCTTTATTTTTTTTAATGACATAAGATTCCATTTTCTCTTTCATAAGATCAAGCTCAGTTTGGAGGTTTTCATTATGCGACACAGAGGTACTTAACTCAACAGGATTACTATCAATAGAATCACGTGCTTTAAAGAGGCGTTCAAGATCGTTTTCCAAAACTTTGATTTTATCAAGAGATTCATCAGCGTCCTTCACCAAATATTTAAAGTCTTAAACAAAGTTGGCAAATTCTTTTAGAAAAGCGTTTTCCAAATTGCCTAACCGAGCATCAACTTGATTAATAATCGGATTAATGTCGTTTTGAAGAATTTTCTGGACCTCAATCTGAACAGGTGATGTAAACTTTCCTCCAGTGATTTTGGAATTAACAACACGTTTAAGGATGACCAAGTTATCTTTAAGCTCGTTTAGAAATCGGCGTGTGATACTCGGTTTAGGAGGGTCATCTGATAATTCCTCACTTGGGAGCAAAATCAGTTTAGTACTCGTTTTAGACCTAACAAAAACAGTTGGAGGATTAACTTTTGGATAATAAACGGGTGTCACTTCTTTATCAAGCTTTTTCATTCTTAAACGAGTCTCTACTGCAAGTTCAGTATTTTCCTTAGAATCATGCACACTAGGAGGCTCATGATCATCAGACAAGATCACACTACCATTATATAAGGTTTCATTAGTGGCCTGAACTTGCTTAAGATATCGGGGATTAGGAAGAAGAGGAAAACCTAAAGCCAATTTGTATCGAGTGTAATTTATCTCATTCACTTTTGGTGCGAGCATATTTATCGTCTGCATAGTTTGGCCACGTTTTACTAAAAGGTTACATCTCAACCTTCAACATAAATGAGGTATAGGAGGCCTTTTATACTAAGTAACAAATGTTTAGGAGGCCTTACTCATTTGTGTGTTCAGGACTAAATCCTGTTACATAAACAATAATAACTAAAAACTCTCGACATCATTAAATAACATTTTTCACGAGCTTCGCAACGATATATTATATGACTATCACTTTAATTACTTCTAACAATATATATATATATATATATATATATATATATATATATATATATATATATATATATATATATATATATATATATATATATATATATATATATATATATATATATATAGTGGAGTGCTATATGCAGAACCCTTTTTTTGGTACAGAACTTACAGAACAAAATTTTTACACTTATTAATGCACAATGTATCTCATGTTAATGCAATATGGTATTTATGAAAATATACGCTACTCATTCTGGATGAAAAAAAATGCATAAAGGTCAAATACGTTATTTTTATAACTCCCTAAAAAATTGCTGAATATTTATATATGTCTTTCACTATATTCGTCATATAAATCTAGACCTCACCTCAATATAACTACCTCCTCTCTTTCTCTTTCATTAGATATCTGTAAAAAATATCCACTCAAATCACTAGTCGACTTTGTATGATCATTGACTGGCAAGTGGTGATGTAAAGATGTTTCTTGTTTTGGATCAAGTTATGGTGAGATCCGATGATACAATATCCATGTCGCAAGATCCGATTGTCGTGGCTCTCGTTTCCTTTTCAATCTAGCGAACAAACATGGTATAAGAAAAATGGATGCTCATAAAAAACTTAGTAAGTTCTTATTTCCGAGTTCGCATGTTCGCACGGTTTATTGTCGTATACTATGGTTTGTAGATCTGTGTTCTTATGTTGCACCCGGAGGATTTCATGTTTCTTGTTCATAAATTGTCAATGTCATGTCACTAATATACGATCGTGGCCCAGGTTAATGATGATTAATATCTTTATCTATTTAGAAAGAATAGAGAATACAAAACAGTAGGGAAATCATAAAGGAAGTTGTTATTTTTATGGTTACAATGGTAACATGAACTATACTATGCACACAGTGGCGGAGCCAGATTTTACGATTATAGGGGGCAACGAGCAATAACGTAGTTATTAGCGTGACGTGGATAAATCGGGTCGGGTTTGAGTAACGACAAAAAAAACTTTAATGCGAAAAACGTTTAAAGGTAGGTGCAAATGTTTATAAAATTGAATTTGATTCGTAATTTTAACTACTTTATCTTTTTGGGGAAATCATCCCTGCAGCAAACAGTAGGGATTGATATATGCTGCAAGCATAAAATGAGGGGTCAATAGTGTACATTGATAATACTTGATGGGCAAAAACGTAAATATTAAGAAAAATATGTACATTGCAGCAGATAATTATCTGCTTCTAGCACCAGTGATTGTATCCTCTTTTAATATAAAACGTAAATATAAAACGTGATTATTACATTTATAAGTTGAATTCAATATATTTATAAAGAATTAACCAAACAACTTATTAAAAAAGTTAGTATTAAAGCATTCGGTCTAACGACAATTTAAAGTGTAATAGGTCTTTAATTTCACTCAGCTTAAAGTTAAAACTATACGTAGTTACTTAAAAAACATATTACGTACTTTATTACAAGAGAGATATCCTATACAACAATAGGTACTCCATATGTCTCATTATTATATTATGCAAAATATCTGTGTTTATTATAATTACACTATTAACAAAGGAGTACATGGCTTTGTCCTTTAGTCTACCCATTGACCAACTCCCCATCATTCCTCTGTCCCACTTTTCCATTTAAAGTCTTCTTGTCTGGTCTTAAATTCCGATCATACCATCGGAAAAGATAACAAAATTGAAAATCATTGTAATTGTTGAGGGCACTTTGAAAATTTCTACGAGGGCACTAGATAATTTTTCGTAAATCTGACTTTTTTTTCTACATGATTTCAATGTCCGCAAAAACTTCGTTGGGGGCGGCGTCACCCACTGCTGTACACATGGCTCCGCCCCTGTATGCACATGATCATTTATTTATTTCTAGTTTTTTGGCGTCAGTAGAACTTTACGTACTAAACTTGATATGTGAATATAATGAATTAAAATCATTTGATAAGTAATTTTGGTTTTTGTTCGAATACTTTTTTAAACAGAAATGTAATTTTGTTTGAATACTTATTTTGTATTTGTTAAAACATATTCAAGGGTGGCTTAGTGCTAAAAAGGTTTGTGGTATAACTTTAAAATGTGTGAGGTCTAAAGTTCAATTTATGCTAGGTCTAAACAACCTTGAAGTGGTCATGCCAAACTCCTGAAAATGGAGGGCTTTAACTGGTTTGAGTCTGTGTGGCGATGGTCTCAAACCCCTTATTAGTCGGTCAATGAGTCAAAAATCACGGTTACAAAAAAAAACATGCATGTTTTTTTACTATTTATTAGTATGATTTATTAGGATAAAATTGTTAAAAAGTGGTTACACCTTTGATTACTGTAACAAGGAGTATTCAAGCATATATGTTTTTTTTATAAAACTGTTAAAACATGTATGTTTTTTTTACTATTTGTTAATATAAAATTGTTAAAACATATATGTTTTTTTAGTATTTATTAGTATAAAATTATTAAAACATGTATGTTTTTTTGTTATTTATTAGTAGGATCTATTAGGATTTTTTTTTTTATTTGTTAAAACATGTATGTTTTTTTTACTATTTATTAGTATGATTTGTTAGGATAAAACTGTTAAAAAGTGTAGGATTTATTAGGATAAAAAAATATATATGTTTTAACAAGTTGTGCATTTGTCCCATATGAACTGCCATTTAGGTAGTACTATTTTTAAGTCAAACTGAACATGATCTATTATGTGCATAGGAGTTGCATGTTGCATTTACTTTGAAGATGGTTAGGTGTTAACAGCAATTATTGCACAAATTGCCTGTTAAAAGTCATCCAAATATTAGGATGTAGATAGCGTATGTTTTTCTCGAAAAGTCTTTCGTCATATATGAATTATGTTTGTTATATTAATGCTTTTTTTTATTGATACTTTTAGCTAATATGATTAAATTTGTGTTACTGTTTTGAAACAGGGAATATTGTTTTTGCTTTGAACATGATCTCTTTGATCGAAGTTTATGTGGCCACCGGAAACATACATGTTTTTCGAACGAGTGCACATATGTTCATACGTATTTAATGAGAAAGCACAAAGTGCATATATGTTCTCGGAAGAAGTTCGCATGTATTCAAATGAATAGGACAAGAAAATGAAGGGTACATGCATGCTTTTAAATGGCTTTGTATATTTATATTAACAAGATACATGTACATGTACTTTATTTTATTTGATATTAATTTTGTGTATAATATACAAAATATGTTTTTGGGTTGTCGTAAACTTTTAGATGTTAAATGTTTATGTTTTTGAGGAACCAAATAATCCACAGTAGGGACATATATGTATTTGTTATGTAACTTTAATATCTTAAAAAAAAACATTTATGCACAGTTCTGAAAATATGTCTGCTAAAAAAGAATATAAAAATAAAAGAAATTTGAATTTCAAAAATCAATGAATTTAAAAAACGTTTTTGTAATTAAAAATTCTAAAAAAAAAATCAAAAAGTGTTTTGACTATGTTACCCTTTTAGATTAAAAGAAGATATTTAATAATATTAAATTTTGATTGGTTTAAATTGGTTCTGTAGATTTTGTACCAAAAAGAGGTTCTACAAATAGCGCGCCTATATATATATATATATATATATATATATATATATATATATATATATATATATATATATATATATATATATATATATATATATATATATATATATATATATATATATATATATATATATATATATATATATATATAGTTAGGTTATTGTAGTGTAGTAGCTTAAAGTTGTTAAAATGAAAAGTCATCTTAACCATTGATTTTATCAATTAACATGTGATTTATTTAATATTAAACACAAAAGAATAAATCTTATACATAAAAATTGGTATAAAAACACTTAAAAATTTGATACGTACAAATTTATAACTGATACATATGATACACAGTTTTACTTCAATAAATATTATTAGCATAAATAATCATTTATTCGCAAATTCGGTGATACATTATCACATGTTGCATTCAATATAACAAAATAATTGATAAACTATGATACACAACTGATACACGAAAAACTAGTAATATTAAAATTTGTGAACTAGCTACTCTTACACGAACTAAAACTTCCAAAACACTCGTACACGAACTAAAAAATAATAAATGAACCAAAACTAATCAATAAACGTGATATTTGCCTATTTTCTATTACTTCTCATTTTAACAACTTTAAACACCTAAACCATTTTATCTAAATTCTATATATATATATATATATATATATATATATATATATATATATATATATATATATATATATATATATATATATATATATATATATATATATATATATATATATATATATATATATATATATATATATATATATATATATATATATATATATATCTTTACATTATATATAAGAGGAGGGATATGCCACATAAGCACCTCATAATGCCATGTCATATTTTTCTTAATAGAGCAGGTTTGGTAAAATTCGGCAGAAAATCTAAAAATATACTAAGTGCACGATTCGAACTTGGGTCTAGAAGACCAACCACCAACGCCTCATCCAGTGGAGCTAAGCTGAATGTTTTGATAACATTTCCAAAACCAGATTAATATATACAGGTCAAAAGCCTAATGATAATATTTAGTTATGTTATTATACATTTATACCTTCCAAAATCATTGCTTTGATCGACCTAATTAAAACACCAACAAAAACACACACAAAATCAATTAGGTTCCATTATGAAAACACCATACACACAAATTTTTTTGAAGATCTTCATCTACTTAGTTCCCACTGGGATTGTAAGTATATTTATAATCAACATCTTATGAGGTAATTTGAATTTTTGCTTTTATTGAATCGAATTAGTTTAAGGTATGATTAATTACAATTTAGATTGATATGCTTTTGTTGATTTTGTTTTTACAAATATTAAAACGTGAGATGTAATACAGACCTAACTCATTTATGTAGGTTAGGCCGTTTAAAAAGGTTCAATTTTACCCATGCAAAAGTCGATGTTTACTCTGATAGTACAGAGTAATAGTTTTTCATTTTTTGGTATTAACAAAGTGGGAAGCTCTGGATAGAGTGAAGTTATTTTATGTAAAACTTGCAGGGGTGATGATTGGATTCGATCTCACATACAACTTGCAGGTTGATGATCTCTCTTATGAATATTACTTGAGCTACGATTTTGACATACAAAATTAAGCTTTACTATTTTTTTTAGTATAATGGATGCAACCTGGTCCGTGATATTCCCTCCGGCAAAAAAGTTGTTTTTAAGGTCAATTTTATCTGTAAATTGCTAAAAATCACATACATAGCCAGTTTTAATAAGGAACTTGATTTTGAATCTGTTATTCTAAGTGTAGATCGACATTCGTAAGAACCCTGCTTTCATATTACAGTTTCATGAGATGTGTGACAAAATAGGAGTAGATCCACTTACGCCAAATAAAGGTTTTTGGGCTGAGCTATTGGGAATTGGTTATTTTTATTAAAGTACCTAAACTCATTGTTGAGACTTGGCTATTAGTTGCAGTAATCTAAGTGTTCTCTTAGAGGATATTTATTTGATCAAAGCAATTATGGTTTATGTCACAATAATGAACTCGGAATACAACATCAAAACACTAATGAAGGTAATAACATAGCATTGGTATGTGCATGATTGCCTTTTCTTATATCCTTCTGTAGGAAATTCTAGGTGGGACTATTCAGGTTGAAACATTAACGGGAGATGTTGTTCTTATGGTATTGTTAGAACCAGTGATGTTGTCGGCAGGATCAGTTAGGATCGGGTGCGAGTAGTGCTGCAGGCATAAATGGAAGGGCTACTGAAGCTGATTTTCGGGCTGGTGATGGTGGATATGCTGCTTGCTATTCATGCATCTGTAGTTAAGGTAATTTCAAAACAAATCAGACACAACTCTGTGGCAATTAGTCATCCTGGTGTTGAGAATATGAAACCTCGGCAACTATCTGATGCCTTAGGTAGGTTATTCACATATCAATTTTTACGGATGTATTATATGATACTATACATACCCATGTGCCACTGCCAGACACTGATGCTATAAGTGGTACAGTAAAAGATGACCAGTTGGATGTTTTTGCAAAATTTGAAGCTGAACAAAGGATTGTAGAATCGTCAGGAGAAAATATAAAGAACCAATAGTGTATGGGCGTCGTGCACATGTGGAGGTTCCACTCTATGATTCATTGGATGAGAGTAGATCCATTGTTTTAAAAGATGAAAGTTTGGATATCGAGACAGACTCAGAGGAAGTTTATGAATCTGTTCAAGAAGAGGAGGGCGGAAAATCTGTTGAATATCTTGAAAATGGAAGTTCCGTTTCGTTGTATCAACCACGTGATTTCCAGCCACCAAAAATTGAAGGTGAGTTTGTTGTTTCCGATTTTATTTGGGGATCGCAGAGATAAATCGACCTCAAAATTCATAATTATTACTAATCATATTGGTATTTAATGATGGTTTCTATGTGACGAGTAGGAAACCACAGTGCGCCCCAACTGTTCCAATGTCGCTTCAGAGGTGAGCGTGAAGACATACCATTTTTTAAAATTATATGATTAGGAGGTTTTTTTCACTTCATTTTAATATCAGACCCTGTATCTTTTTATAAAATTTTTGTACTTATCAGGCCTCTTAAATACTTTTCCAACCAAAATCATTGTATGATCATTTTAAAGTTTCAAACCAATACTAAAACGCTGCTTCCCGAGATCATGTTTTGTTCTGCACTCAAAGGCTGATTGTTTATCTGTGCGAGTGCAGGTTCATTGGTCAAATCATTATCTACAACATCTGCAACTGCTACAGTGAGTAGTCTACAAGGCAGTCAAGATTATGCTATCAGTTCTTCATTCCTTGATAAAGTGATAATAGGTGTAATCAAGGTACTGGAATGAATTAAAATACAGCATGCGAGGTTAATCAGCTGTGGGATTGTGAACCCTCAAAAGTTCTTAATATTCATCTAATAATTCTGTATTTTTGTTGTTAACAACTAAAACTTAAAATAATTCCAAGAAGAAAACCACAACAATGACCATTACCTTTTAATGAATTGTCTTTTTACTTGAGTTTGGTTTTAGGATATGGGCGAGGAATGCAGTAAAAAAGTTACTTAGAGAGGCTTTAAAATGGTGAAAATCAATCCAAAGGTAAACATAAAAAATCAGCATGCTGAAATAGATAAATAACAATATTTGAACAACAATGAAGGGATGACGTCTTTAGGCTCGAGGGTCGATAAAAAAGTTTGTGGGTCAGGTAACGAGTTAAAAATTACAATATTTTACTACCATTTGAAATATGTCGGGTGGGGATAAACATGTCTAGAGCCATTCAAATTGTATTCGTACTTCAAACCTTTTAAATGGCTTTATATCAAGTTACAAGTTTTGACCCATTAACCAACACACCTGTTTTCCATCTCTAAGCCAATAATATCAATCCTGAATGCAATGGAAGGACTTCTATGGTTCCTTTTTATAGTCAGTTTACTAACCAAAGCTGTTTGTTAATTGCTAAGCTTGATCATCAATTTCTTTGATGAAATACTTTGATATTTCTAACAGATTATCGTTACTTAGGAAACCCAAAACGAGAAGCACATGCAAACCAACCGCACATTTGTTAACCACAGGTAACCTTTTATACACCTGAGCTATTTAAGTACCATGGTCTCAGTTTATCACTATTGAAAACCTTAAGGCTCTTTAAGTTTGTTCTTAATGACATGATCTGTAGAATCATTTAGTGTTTTGGTATTATTATTGCTTTAATGTCACATTTGGAATGATTTGGGCATTGGTTGACTCTAATGGTTACCTGGTATAAAACATCCACCTAACAAAGCCAATGAACTAAGTGTAGTAATTACAAATTGTTTATGTACGAGTGATTAGTTAACGAGTTGCTGCATTTTGGCCTAGAATATTCTCTTTGACAGATCACTTCTAATCCTTTTGTTCTTCATATTGACCCTCTGCCAAAACTTTTATCCTATTATGACATATACTTTATAATTTAGTTACTTTTTTTGCTGCCTTCAAAGCATGTGAATGCTAAGTTCATGCTCGCAATTATCGGCTCTAAACAAGTTAAGAATTTTTTTTCCCTTGATCTAATTGTTCCAAAGTTAAAAACTACATAACTCCACACTCTCTTTTTGCAACTCGGCTGGATCATAAATGTAACTCATCATATATCAACCGCCTACCAAATTTTGATACAAACGTTTCATTTGAATATGGCATGTCCTCAAATTTACGCATAGGGATGCGTCGAGTTACTTATATGCAGTTTATAAATCGGTCTTGGCGACGATATATCGGTTTCTTAACAGGGACCATTCTACTCTCGGCTCAAGTTTATGTATGTGGTGCCATTACGGCTGCCCAAACCTAGATCCATAATGTCCTCTTTAATTTTTTGGGTGTTAGGCAAACCATTATAAAACAAAAAACTATAGCCACGAGTGATACCTTAAGGCCAAATGAGTTACGTATATAATATGTTTGAGTAATGGAGTTCCTACAACAACATTGAAAGAGTTTAACTCTTGTAAATTCTATGATGAAAAAATGTTTTTAAGAGTTTAGTATTTGATTATCAACTCGCAAAGTACACCTCAAGAGCCGTTGCCATCTCTATGTGCATAAGCAACAACCTGAAGTATAGCACCATAGTTTCCAAAGATCATTGTTGCATAGTCATCTTCTAAATTAATAGTTGCAACAATTTTTAGGTGATTTTATTTCTATGCTTATGAATTTTGTTTACTCAAATCACTGCTAAACTTAATATCATAATCATTTTCAAAACATAAATCCAAATACTCCTCGATTCCAATCTCTGCTCCAGTCACACTAACAGAAGTGAAGATCACACAGAATATGAAAATTCAATTTTTACATTAACGTTTTTTTAAATTTTCTTTTATTCATTTTGAGTATAGTTTGTGAGCTCATCGTTGAAAGACCCAGCTAGGAATCTGAGTTACTACATTTCTGTTCTTATCAAACTTCATGTGATCCCGAGCTTCCGAGTGAAAGCTGCGACACTTGAATAAGAGGGTTTGGTCCCATATGCTTTATTAATCAGATTCGACGAGACTATTGATGTAGACGCTCCCAAATATTTTGCCCTTCACATCTCACGGGTACGAATTATATTGGGTAAAACGGTATGCACTTTTGTTACTACCCTATATAGACAACTATTAATGTGATAAGAGTTTCTTTTTGTTCATAAATATAACAAGTAGTAATTGTTCTATTAAACGGGCTATCGAAGCTGCAGGTAGTCCTACTGTTAATATTAATTGAAACAATGTTTTAGTGCTAGATTATGTGAACATGAGTATCAAAAGGTTTCTGGACTACTATGTTCAATCACACTTCCAAATAACGAGTACATAGATAGTATAATATTACTAAGTAATAAATTACGATTATGGTATCTTGAAAAGTAATTATAGTAGATGCTTCAGATGTGCTGATTGTTCATTCGTTTCTTTTTCTTTCTAGCCAGCTGCAACGAAGAAGATTGAGGTCATATTAACACATGTGTAATGGTTCTGGGTATGACTAGGTTAAAATATCACAACTTAGTAAACTTAGGGTACTTGATAAATAAGTTTCTATAGAATTTGTATGGCTTAGCTCAGTACTCATTTGGTTGTTCTTGCAGAGCCATGACTCCTGGTCTTTTGGATTCAAAAATTCCAGGACTAGAAACTATGAAACGTATGATGCATACATTTCGAACTTGGGGTTCGGTTATTTATTTGCTACCTAAAGGTGGAGACGCCATCACTCTTTATGTTGTTTGCTTTTGGTTATTTATTTGCTATCTAAAGGTCGAGGCGCCTGTCTTGACCAGTATCTATGGTATGTAGAAGGTGACAAGCGTCATTTGTTTCCCAACTGGATCAAGCCTATATATTCTGAACCACCACCACTCTTTGTTTATTAATGGTGCCAGTGCATTAACAACTTGCAGACTATATGGAATATTGGTGATGGTAAGTGTGTGGTGATGCTTCATACTTCAGAAAGATTTATCTAACAATTCTGAACCAGCTTCTGCGATTGGTCCTTTACAAGTTTGAGAAAAGATGATTTACCACGATTGGAAGCAAAAAATGGTTATATTGTACCGGATAGAAGCTCAAATAATGGCTATATTGGTCCTTTACAAGTATTAGAAGGTGCTGATACGGCGGAGAAGAATACGGGCTTTTCAGCGACATAATGTGAGTTTGTTTTTACTGTAGATGAGAAACTTCGATGGCAGGATCACCATTTCATAGACTCTGGTGTAGAGTAAAATACGAAACATGTTGATTTAAAAAAATCATTTGGCGTAAATATACCTATTGCAGGGTGAAATTTTGGTTACTAATCATACCTATATCAAAAAAGGCTCGACAAGGAAGAAATTGACACATATGTGTAAAAATATACCTATTGTAGGGTGAAATATTGCAGGGTGAAATTTTCAAGACCAACAGTTCAATACCATCAGTAAACATATCTTTCCCATTAACCTTCCTTCTCTACCCTTTTAATATATATAATCTAATATAATTATGTTTTAACTAATGGTTCAGATCTCATAATAAGTAAATGCATTGGAGTAGCGGAAACAAGCTGCCAAGTAGCAAGAAAATATTAATCTTATTTGGCTAAGCTGGGAATAGGATGGAAGTTGCCTATAGTCTGAATTTAATGGTTCAGTTTAACTGCGACTATTGTTAGAACCATTTTCTAACTCACCCGGTCTGCCCCTCTTACCATCTCCACTAAGTACGATTAGACTGTTCGATTAACATTTGGCAACTTACTATAAGATATGTCTATGCTGCTAACCTCATCTCATGCCTGCAGCTATATGGAGTCAGACCCCATGAAAATTGTTGTCGAAGGTGTTGAGACCTTCAAGAAGGAGAATTGTGATCTTATTTTTTTATTTTTTAAAATTTCTATATTTGTTAAAGGCTGGAGTTTGTAATCTTGTAGAAAGGACATGCCAAAGCATGGGAAGGCGAATAATTGTAGTATAGTATAGAAGGTTTCACTACGTGTGTGTCTACGTGTTAGTCAACAATTTGTCCGTGTATCATAAGTACATGTCCTGAACTGAGGTAACAATGGAATTAACTAATTGATTTTGCCTGTATGTGGTAGTTTCTTGTAGCCCAGACCTTTTTGTCCCATAATGTGAATCATTTTGTCTGACATCTATCTGATTGTGGTTGCTACAGTTACATTTTTCTTTATTTATGTTAAGGTTTGTACTTCATGTGTACATATATTTGTTGAATGTATGTTTAGAGGTGGCAGAATGGTTGCTTACGCAGGTTAGATAGGAGGTACGGGTTAAGATAGTTCACTCTTAGCACATGTCAAAACGGGTCGGTTTATCTTGAACCTGCACTCTTTTTTTCAATAGTATAAAATTTCAAAATACTTTAATAAAATAAATACTATGAGGAGATATTTTAATATAGTCGATGACAAACTGGAGTAATATATGATACTCACTTGATTGTTTAAATATCGGTTATTAATCGAAACTATAAGATAGTGTTTATTGTAAAGACAACTTTTTTGCCATCTCTTAAATTATAGGACTCGAGTAATGTAACACCCTAGAACCGAGGTCATTAACGTTACCCTAAATTACGCTAATTTTTGAAATTTTTAATAAATTTTAATTTCTATATATATAAGTATATTGGTTAAAGCCGATGTTCGAGGTTATAATTTTTACGATTGACGATTCAAGAAGGACGATGACGATTACGATCCCGATGGATGCCCAAATTTCTATAATTATTGACGATTTATCGATAATGTAATTTTTCGAGAATTTTACTTACGGTTCGTGTTAAGTTGAGTCGGGTGAGTTTTATAGCCTTCCGAGTACATTTAAAGTATCCCAAAAGTATTTTGGAGTGTTCGGGATGATTTCCGACTCCCGTAAAATTTTCTAAATTGACTAGTGAGTCGATCCCGCAAAGTTTTAATGACGTTTTTACTTGAGGCCAAAAGAAACCTTTAATTACACTTTAGTCCTCCCAATTCTCACAAAAAGGACAAACACAAACACACACAACACTTTAACAAAAAAAAAATCAAACACTCTCTCCCTCTTGTTCTTAGGCCGACGGCCAAACACCAAAAACCACCACAATCCACCATTTTTTTTGAGTTTTTACAAAATCTAACCTTAGACCACCTTCTAAAATCCATTGGTGAGTGTTAATCCATGGTTATTTCAAACATGCATTAACAAAATTTTTCCAAAAATTTTCAAGATCATTCAAATTCGTTTTTGAGGTTAATTGGATTGATGCATGTTAAATTCATGTATAGTGTGAGTATAATCACTAATAAAACCCACCAAAATTGATTTGGTTGTGGTGATTTGGTCACCCAAACCCCACGGCACAAGGGGGTGTTTGGGGAGCCATGGTGATTGATGATTTTGAGCTTTGGTCTTGTGTTTAGCCTTGTGTTTATTGATATATTAAATGGGTATAAGTGTTTGCATGCTTGTTTTTAGATTTTTAGATTATGAGGTTGATGATCAATAGGGGTTAGGGACTGAAATTAGTGTTTGGTTATGATTGGGAATGCTTAGGATGAAGCCTAGTAATGATTAATAGGTTTGGAATCGAGCTTAAGTGTGATTTTGGTATGGATAAATTTAGGCAGAAAGTTTAAGACCTTTTCGTAAAAATAATTTTTCCTACAGGTCTAGATAACTAAATGTAGTCATAGAGGGTCTTCTTAGCTTTAATTTGGTATAAGGTAGAGCCCGTGACTCAAAACGAACTAAAAGTTATGAGGTTTTAAAGATCGTGTACCGGGAGACGAGAACTTTCATAATCCGAATTTATGTATAGTTTTAGTCAAATCCCGAGGACCACAAGTATGAATTGGTAAAAGGTAAAGGGTCAAATTTTGGTCACAAACCTGTGTAATTGAGTCTATAAGTGGACTTAGGAGTCAAAGAAGTCAAAGGTGCATTTCAAATAGGTTAAAGAGGTCCAAGTTGGTCGAAGTACAATTTCAGCCCGGAAAATGTAGTTTTGGAAAAGCGTTGAGTAACGTGTCGTAGAAGTAAAAACTTTTATTGGGATTAAAAATGTGTTATCTACAGGTCTTATAGTATTTTTGAGAATTTTGTCAAATTTTATAGGAATGGTTAAATATGGTAAAACAGCCCGTACTTTCGGTAAGTACCGACGAAAATGAATAAAAATGGATAACGTAAATAATAAGAACGAATGGTGTAAAATGAGTGATGCTTGTTGTTTTGTTTTGGCGTGAGTTATAATTGTCCTAAGTGACTAGTATCTATGTATTTTATACAGTACCGTAAGGTATTTAAAATGAGATTACTCATTACGCGTTATTTGCTGATAGGTGTTGATTTACCCGGGCATCCGTATCGTCGTCAGTGATCATCTCTCGAACTACCGACTACTTAATATATAAGGTGTGAATTTATAGCCTCGCTTATATTTATTTCAAACTGTTTTACCCGCGAGGGAAATGCATGCTAGTTTTTAAAATGAACGTATGTCATGAATGATTGTTAGACCCGAATGTTGCCTTAGAAATTGTGTTGAGTACCTAGTTGCAAAAGACCCTAATTTCATGAACTATTAACTATTGTCTTGCCCTCGAGAAAGGGGACATAGCCGCTTATACAAAGTGATAGTACTATGGGGTTGACTACCCTATCCGAGACGAGGGCTAGTACGTTGATACCCCCTGCGGACGGATAATTTGTGATAAGAGAAAAGGTATAATTGCAACTGATGCCTTATTAGGGGCCATGGTTTCATCTGAGTCACGCCGGTAATTATTACGCGGGTGATTAAGTTAAGGGTTTAGTGTCATGAGCTTAAACACAATTGTCAGTATCCTGAATATAGATTGTTTGATCGACAAGTCTATGGATGATCACGAATGGTTTTTATTTTATATACGTTCAAAATGAATTGTAAAACCTATGAATTCCACTCAACGTTTTCGTTGACCAAATTTTGGCATGTGTTTCAGGTAACCGCTGAAGTGTAGCATGGAGCGTGCATGGGATGGATGTTGTGTGTATGGCTTGGAGTCTGCTTGTTTTTCCTCCCTTTTCTACTTAAACATTTTTAATTTTAATGTTATGTTGTTGTGAAACTGAAATTCTTGGGTCGAGATTCATGGGGACCGAAAACGCTAAACTCTGTTGTACCAAGTGGGGTTGGAAAAACCGTGGACATGTATCATCTAACAATTTTTAAATTCAAGTTTTAAGTTGACGTCTTTTTAAAGTCGTTTGATATACCTTGTGTGCAATGATAACGGTGTAGCACCCAATGTTGTAGTTCCGCTGCGCATAGCATTTTGTGGGGGTGTTACAGATTGGTAATCAGAGCCATGAGTTATAGAGAACTAGGTCGTTTTTGAAAATCCTAAACTATAACTTTTGGTGTCGTAAGAAATGGTCCAAGCACACACAACTATCCTGCATGGCTCCGGTAAGATTTATTTTTGTATTCATGGCATTTGACGTATACTTTTGAGTTGAAGTATATATGTGGGTAATTATTACGTAAGTATGGAAATTACTATATGTAGACGTTGAATTATACGTGGAATATCCGACATCGTAATTTTTGTATTAATCATGCATGAGCATCATATTATTACATTTTGGGCATATGTACCACCTTTGCATTGCATTTGCATGCATGTATTTATAAATATTGTATAATTACTTATGTACCCTCCGAAATTCGCTGTTATTGCAGGAATGGCCGAGGTACCGCCTAATGATAATGGAAACGATTACGTCGTAGGTCACGAAGGGGGAC
The DNA here is from genome assembly GCA_025667525.1 of Glebionis coronaria. Taxonomy (NCBI): domain Eukaryota; kingdom Viridiplantae; phylum Streptophyta; class Magnoliopsida; order Asterales; family Asteraceae; genus Glebionis; species Glebionis coronaria. The sequence continues at coordinate 43,653 of JANFOE010000021.1, read as the reverse complement.
CGTTTCCTCCGAACCCGCCGGACAATGATAATGGATGGATCGCTCCAGAAGAGGAAATAGGGCCGGAAAATGACAATGATGAAAGTGAGGTGGACAATTTCAGCATCAGTAGTGACGAGAGTGAGGATTCTGAGGAAGAGCCCGAGGAACTAATGGATGATGGCATTCCCGAGAATGCTGTAGGCCAGACCGAACCTGATTTGTTTCAATCTCCGAATTCGCCAAAGGGTTATGAAGTACCACCAACCGATCGATATGAGCAGCAACCCTTTAATCGCCCGATGGACAATTGCAAGGACTATTTGAGAACAGTGCCAGGATTTGTTCGAGTATGTAATGGGAGCGACGTAGAGTCCAGCAAATCATCCAAGTCGCAATCGATTCATGAGAATATTGCAAGGGTCTACTTTCCGAGACCAAGACACTACTGGGATCCCGCAGGTCGTTTGAGGAGGATGGAGAGGTTGATGTATGAGCGGTTTGTAGTTGAGACCAGGGTAATTAAGAGGTTTGATAAGAATGAAAGGGAACACCAAAGACTGTTGGAAAGGACTGCAAGAGTTGAGTATGATGGAAATGTAAACAAAAGTGACATCAACAGTCTAAGATCGATGGTTGCAAATTTGAGCGCTAGTCTTGACCGTGTTACGGAAGATCAAGTGAGATTGTCAAGGATGCAGAGTTGGGAGCATCGAGTGAGAGCATCATTGCCCCCAGATTGGAGATTCATGGACGATTTGGAGATGGAGGCTAATGACTTCATGATTCAGCCGCCTACTAGAGGTGCTTGTATTACTGTGGGAAGTCAGGTAGCGATTGAGTGTGGGTCTACGTCAGGGACGAAAAAGGAGACTGAATGTGGGCCGAATGACAAAGGAAAGAGAAAAATGGATGATGTGGACGAGGACGATAGCGGTGAGGAACCCGAGGAAGATGATGACGAACCGCCATCCAAGAGGCCGTGTGGATCACCACATGCCTAGTTGCTTGTCTTTTATATTTTTTTTTGATCATTGTAATAGAACTGTTTTAGACTTTTGTATGATGGTATTATGACGAAAAACTTGAGGACTTAAGTTTTATGGTGAACGATTGTAGTGGCAATACTTGTCACAATTTTGGTTAATTATCAATACAATCCATGTTACCTTTCATGATCTGTGATATGTCTTAAATTTGATCTTTTGTGATGTGAATTGATGAATATTAGTAACTCTGTAGTGATGTGTTGTTGTATGTATATTATGTCTTGAAAGAGAAATCCATCTTAATCTTGATGTGTATACTTACATTGTTTTTCTATTTTTCCCTGTCTTGCAGAAAGAGATATTCGATAACACCATGCCTCCAAAGTTAACCGCCGATCGTGTAAACACAATGATTCAGGAAGCTATAGCAAATGCGCTAGAAGCAGACCGAGCCGGGAGAAATCAGGATCAGGGTAGAAACGCGGGAAGACAGCAAGCCCCGAGAGTGTGTACCTATTCTAGTTTTATGAAATGCGGTCCCACGCAATTTCGTGGAACGGGTGGAGCTTTGGAACTTAGAAGATGGTTGGAAAAGGTTGAAAGTACTTTCGAAATCAGCGGTTGTTCAGAAGCGGACAAAGTGAAGTTTGCGGCTGCTACGTTTCTTGATGATGCGTTAAGTTGGTGGAACACCCAAGTAGCCACTGTTAGATTGGCTGTAGTGAATGCAAGGACGTGGACTGCGACAAAAGCTCTGTTGACTAAGAAGTTCTGCCCGGAAGAGGAATTGGGGCAATTGGAAGATGAGTTGAGGCACTTGACCTTGAAGAACAATGATATCGCTGCTTACACCAGGAGGTTTAATGAATTAAGCCTTTTGTGTCCAGACGTTTTTGCCAATGATGCCAAGAAGATGAAACAGTACATCAAAGGTTTATCTAGCAATATCAAAGGTGAGACGACTTCGTCAAAACCTGGGTCGTTTGATGAAGCGGTCCAGATGGCTCACGCATTGATGGACGTCAAGCTCCAGGACAAGCAGAACTTCATTGCTGAAGGCAACAAGAGGAAATGGGAAGCGGCACAAAGCAATCAATCCCAGGGCCGGAACCGAGGTGGAAATCGAAACAGCCATGGTCAGAACCGCAATCAGCAGTTTAACCAGCGAAGGAATGAAGGGATGAGGGCTGCGACGAACCCCAGAGGAGTAAAAGTGAATCCCCATTGTGGTAGGTGCAATTTGTACCATGTCGGGAATTGCCCGCCTACATGCGGCAAATGTGGAAAAGCAGGTCATAGGACATCTGGTTGCCGAGCGGGAGGAGTAGCCACTGGGGCGAATACTATCAGAATGAGGGGATGTTTTGGATGTGGAGAGAGAGGCCATGTGCAAGTAAATTGCCCGAAGGCAGGAAATAAGCGGGGAGGTAACAACGCTGCTGCTGTATATCAAGTAGGGACGGCTGATAAACCACAGGGTCCTAACGTGGTTACCGGTATGTTTTTGCTAGACGCTTGTTATGCTAGTATTTTGTTTGATTCTGGCTCCGACAAGAGTTTTGTAGATGTTAAATTTAGTCGTCATATCGATAGAAAACCGGTGTTGTTAGCGACTAGTTATAACGTTGAGTTAGCCGATGGAAAAATTGTTAGTACAAATTCTATACTGAGAGGGTGTACCTTGAAGTTAGGAAATTACGCTTTTAAAATCGACTTGATGCCTATAGAGCTAGGATCGTTTGACGTGATTGTGGGAATGGATTGGCTAATGGCGCACAGTGCTATGATCGTCTGTGGCGAGAGATTAGTTCATATTCCGTTGAGGAATAAAGTCTTGACGGTGAAGGGAGACGAATGCACTTCTCGTTTGAAAGTGATTTCCTGTTTGAAAATGATGAAGTATGTAGAGAGCGGATGCGATGTGTTTTTGGCACAAGTTTCGAGTGATGGTGATTTAGAGGCGAGGATTGAAGAGGTACCTGTTATCTGCGAATATCCGGAAGTTTTTCCAGACGAGTTGCCGGGTTTACCACCCACCCATGAGGTCGAGTTTCGAATTGATTTGGTGCCAGGAGCTGCGCCGGTTGCGCGTGCACCTTATCGCTTAGCACCATCCGAGTTAAAGGAGTTATCGGATCAACTGAAGGAATTGATGGACAAGGGATTTATTAGGTCGAGCTCATCACCTTGGGGAGCGCCAGTGTTGTTTGTGAAGAAGAAAGATGGTTCGTTTCGGATGTGTATTGACTATAGGGAACTCAATAAGCTGACGGTTAAGAATCGGTACCCATTGCCGAGGATTGACGATTTGTTTGATCAATTGCAAGGTTCCAGTGTATACTCAAAGATCGATTTAAGATCAGGGTATCATCAACTGCGTGTAAGAGAGGAGGATATTCCTGTAACTGCCTTTCGTACGCGGTATGGACACTTTGAATTTCGAGTGATGCCGTTTGGGTTGACAAACGCGCCTGCTGTATTCATGGACCTCATGAATCGCGTGTGCAAGCCGTATCTAGATAAGTTTGTTATTGTTTTCATCGATGATATACTTATTTACTCTAAGAGTAAGGAGGAGCACGAGAAGCACCTGAGGAAGATTTTGGAGTTGTTAAAGAAGGAGAAGTTGTATGCGAAATTCTCGAAGTGTGAGTTTTGGTTAGAATCCGTGCAGTTCCTAGGTCACGTGATTGATAGCAAGGGAGTTCGTGTGGATCCTGCCAAGGTCGAAGCGATCAGGGAATGGTCGGCACCGACAACGCCGACTGAAGTTCGACAATTCCTTGGTTTAGCTGGATATTATCGAAGGTTCATTGAAGGATTTTCGTTGATTGCAAAACTATTGACAAGGCTTACCGAAAAGAATAGGGTGTATGAATGGGGAAATGAGGAAGAACTCGCTTTCAAAACGCTCAAGGACAAGTTATGTTCCGCACCGATATTGTCATTGCCTGAAGGAACCGAAGACTTTGTAGTGTATTGTGATGCATCTCGTAAGGGTTATGGAGCGGTATTGATGCAACGTGAAAAGGTGATAGCTTACGCATCGAGGCAACTGAGGAAGAATGAGGAGAACTACACGACGCACGATTGGGAATTAGGAGCTGTAGTTTTTGCGTTGAAGTTGTGGAGACACTATTTGTATGGGACTAAGTGTGTTGTATTCACTGACCACAAGAGTTTGCAGCACATTTTAGATCAAAAGGAGTTGAATATGCGACAGAGACGATGGGTTGAACTACTGAGTGATTACGACTGCGAAATTCGCTACCACCCTGGCAAGGCGAATGTTGTAGCGGATGCACTGAGTAGGAAGGAACGGGAGAAACCTTTGAGGGTCAGAGCTTTGGTGATGACTGAGAGCGTTGACTTAACCGAAACTATACTGAAGGCTCAAGAGAGGGGACTAATGAAAGGGAATGTTGAAGCTGAGAACTTGGGACGAATGTTGAAACCTCTTTTCGTGATTAGGTCAGACGGACTGAGATATTTTGAAAATCGGATTTGGTTACCATTGTGTTCATCTGAAGAAGGAAAGCCTGGAGTTCGAGAATTGGTTATGAACGAGTCGCATAAGTCGAAGTATTCGATACATCCTGGATCGGATAAAATGTATCACGACCTGAAGAAAGTTTATTGGTGGCCGAATATGAAGGCGGATATTGCTCGTTACGTTAGTAAGTGTTTGACTTGCGCGAAGGTTCAAGCAGAACATAAGAAACCATCTGGATTGTTGGTACAACCAGAGATCCCGGAATGGAAATGGGAGAAAATCGCTATGGATTTCGTGACGGGTTTACCTAGAACTCCTAGTGGATGTGATATGATATGGGTAATAGTGGATAGATTAACGAAATCTGCTCATTTCTTACCTATGAAGAAGACGGACAGCATGGAAAAGCTAGCCAGTGTGTACGTGAAAGAGATCGTCTGCAGACATGGAGTGCCGTTATCGATCATTTCGGATCGCGATAGTATATTTACTTCGGAATTTTGGAAATCGCTTCAACGTGCGATGGGCACTGAATTGAGTTGAAGTACGGCTTATCACCCGGAAACTGACGGCCATAGTGAACGAACTATTCAGACGATGGAGGACATGCTCCGAGCATGCGTGATTGATTTTGGAGGAAGTTGGGAACGCCACTTGCCTCTAGTGGAGTTTTCGTATAATAATAGTTATCATGCGAGTATCAAGGCAGCACCGTTCGAAGCATTGTATGGAAGGAAGTGTAGATCGCCTGTGTGTTGGAGTGAAGTAGGAGAAAGTCAATTGACTGGACCCGAAATGGTTTTAGAGACGACCGAGAAGATTGTGCAAATCAAGAACCGACTACTTGCTGCGAGAAGCCGACAGAAGAGTTATGCCGATAACAGAAGGAAACCGTTGGAGTTAGAAGTTGGAGATATGGTTATGCTCAAGGTATCGCCGTGGAAGGGTGTAATTCGTTTTGGGAAGAAAGGAAAGTTGAGTCCGAGGTATATTGGACCATTTAAGATCGTTGAACGAATTGGACCAGTAGCGTACAAATTAGAATTGCCGAGCGAGCTTAGTGCTATTCACGACACGTTTCACGTATCGAACCTGAAGAAGAGTTTGGCGGATAAGGAATTGGTGATTCCTTTGGACGAGATTCGACTGGACGACAAAATGCATTTCGTGGAAGAACCTATGGAAATTATGGACCGAGAGGTCAAGAGGCTGAAGCGTAGTAGAATTCCTATTGTGAAGGTTCGATGGAATTCTAAGCGTGGACCGGAATACACTTGGGAACGTGAGGACTTTTTCAAGGAAAGGTATCCTCATCTGTTCCAGCAGAACGAAATGTGAGTATAAGAAGAGGCGAGCGCCGGGACGTCGCTCTCTTTAAGGAGGGGTGGATGTAACACCCTAGAACCGAGGTCATTAACGTTACCCTAAATTACGCTAATTTTTGAAATTTTTAATAAATTTTAATTTCTATATATATAAGTATATTGGTTAAAGCCGATGTTCGAGGTTATAATTTTTACGATTGACGATTCAAGAAGGACGATGACGATTACGATCCCGATGGATGCCCAAATTTCTATAATTATTGACGATTTATCGATAATGTAATTTTTCGAGAATTTTACTTACGGTTCGTGTTAAGTTGAGTCGGGTGAGTTTTATAGCCTTCCGAGTACATTTAAAGTATCCCAAAAGTATTTTGGAGTGTTCGGGATGATTTCCGACTCCCATAAAATTTTCTAAATTGACTAGTGAGTCGATCCCGTAAAGTTTTAATGACGTTTTTACTTGAGGCCAAAAGAAACCTTTAATTGCACTTTAGTCCTCCCAATTCTCACAAAAATGACAAACACAAACACACACAACACTTTAACAAAAAAAAAATCAAACACTCTCTCCCTCTTGTTCTTAGGCCGACGGCCAAACACCAAAAACCACCACAATCCACCATTTTTTTTGAGTTTTTACAAAATCTAACCTTAGACCACCTTCTAAAATCCATTGGTGAGTGTTAATCTATGGTTATTTCAAACATGCATTAACAAAATTTTTCCAAAAATTTTCAAGATCATTCAAATTCGTTTTTGAGGTTAATTGGATTGATGCATGTTAAATTCATGTATAGTGTGAGTATAATCACTAATAAAACCCACCAAAATTGATTTGGTTGTGGTGATTTGGTCACCCAAACCCCACGGCACAAGGGGGTGTTTGGGGAGCCATGGTGATTGATGATTTTGAGCTTTGGTCTTGTGTTTAGCCTTGTGTTTATTGATATATTAAATGGGTATAAGTGTTTGCATGCTTGTTTTTAGATTTTTAGATTTTGAGGTTGATGATCAATAGGGGTTAGGGACTGAAATTAGTGTTTGGTTATGATTAGGAATGCTTAGGATGAAGCCTAGTAATGATTAATAGGTTTGGAATCGAGCTTAAGTGTGATTTTGGTATGGATAAATTTAGGCAGAAAGTTTAAGACCTTTTCGTAAAAATAATTTTTCCTACAGGTCTAGATAACTAAATGTAGTCATAGAGGGTCTTCTTAGCTTTAATTTAATATAAGGTAGAGCCCGTGACTCAAAACGAGCTAAAAGTTATGAGGTTTTAAAGATCGTGTATCGGGAGACGAGAACTTTCATAATCCGAATTTATGTATAGTTTTAGTCAAATCCCGAGGACCACAAGTATGAATTGGTAAAAGGTCAAGGGTCAAATTTTGGTCACAAACCTGTGGAATTGAGTCTATAAGTGGACTTAGGAGTCAAAGAAGTCAAAGGTGCATTTCAAATAGGTCAAAGAGGTCCAAGTTGGTCGAAGTACAATTTCAGCCCGGAAAATGTAGTTTTGGAAAAGAGTTGAGTAACGGGTCGTAGAAGTAAAAACTTTTATTGGGATTAAAAATGTGTTATCTACAGGTCTTATAGTATTTTTGAGAATTTTGTCAAATTTTATAGGAATGGTTAAATATGGTAAAACAGCCCGTACTTTCGGTAAGTACCGACGAAAATGAATAAAAATGGATAACGTAAATAATAAGAACGAATGGTGTAAAATGAGTGATGCTTGTTGTTTTGTTTTGGCGTGAGTTATAATTGTCCTAAGTGACTAGTATCTATGTATTTTATACAGTACCGTAAGGTATCTAAAATGAGATTACTCATTACGCGTTATTTGCTGATAGGTGTTGATTTACCCGGGCATCCGTATCGTCGTCAGTGATCATCTCTCGAACTACCGACTACTTAATATATAAGGTGTGAATTTATAGCCTCGCTTATATTTATTTCAAACTGTTTTACCCGCGAGGGAAATGCATGCTAGTTTTTAAAATGAACGTATGTCATGAATGATTGTTAGACCCGAATGTTGCCTTAGAAATTGTGTTGAGTACCTAGTTGCAAAAGACCCTAATTTCATGAACTATTAACTATTGTCTTGCCCTCGAGAAGGGGGACATAGCCGCTTATACAAAGTGATAGTACTATGGGGTTGACTACCCTATCCGAGACGAGAGCTAGTACGTTGATACCCCCTGCAGACGGATAATTTGTGATAAGAGAAAAGGTATAATTGCAACTGATGCCTTATTAGGGGTCATGGTTTCATCTGAGTCACGCCGGTAATTATTACGCGGGTGATTGAGTTAAGGGTTTAGTGTCATGAGCTTAAACACAATTGTCAGTATCCTGAATATAGATTGTTTGATCGACAAGTCTATGGATGATCACGAATGGTTTTTATTTTATATACGTTCAAAATGAATTGTAAAACCTATGAATTCCACTCAACGTTTTCGTTGACCAAATTTTGGCATGTGTTTCAGGTAACCGCTGAAGTGTAGCATGGAGCGTGCATGGGATGGATTTTGTGTGTATGGCTTGGAGTCTGCTTGTTTTTCCTCCCTTTTCTACTTAAACATTTTTAATTTTAATGTTATGTTGTTGTGAAACTGAAATTCTTGGGTCGAGATTCATGGGGACCGAAAACGCTAAACTCTGTTGTACCAAGTGGGGTTGGAAAAACCGTGGACATGTATCATCTAACAATTTTTAAATTCAAGTTTTAAGTTGACGTCTTTTTAAAGTCGTTTGATATACCTTGTGTGCAATGATAACGGTGTAGCACCCAATGTTGTAGTTCCGCTGCGCATAGCATTTTGTGGGGGTGTTACAAGTAACGTTATTACAAAAGGGAAATAACAAGCGAGGTTATTAAGACCCTCGGAAAAAATATATGTACCCTCTTTGAATTTTGAGATTTTTTTAATTTTTATAGTTTCGTTTTTTATAAAGTTGTGAAACAAAAAATACGGAATCAAAGCAATAAAGTTTAACAAGTTGAAATTTTGTTAAAACTAACAAAAATTTGAAAAAAAATTAATAAAGAAAACTGTGACGAAAGAAACAGTTTTACCATTAACCAATTAATTTAAATCTTTTTTAAAATTTGTTACTATAATTTTAACTAAGGATAAGGTAGTAATATCGATATAAACTTTCTATCTATTATTAGAAGTGGATAGTTAATTTGAGACAACCAGAAAAAGAAAGGTGGAATATAATTTTAGGACGGAGGTATTATTTTTTATCCTTTTTCCGTAAGCCATGGGTACCAATAGTACCACTCTATTAAAAAAATGCCGAATAATAAACCAAATGGGTTAGCTGGTGTTGACTAGCTTCCACTTATTTATAAAATAATTTTTAAAATCATGGAACAAGAACACTTTTATTGCTTCATAGAAGTAGATTCATCGTCTTTGATTTTCACACGTTCTATACCATGCTTAGAAATGAGATCTTTGTCAATTACAAGTTATAATCCTAACACTACTCATATACGTTAATTGTGTAATACTTCTTCTTCCCACATTACTAATAAATTTTCGTATCTCAAGATGTTATTTTTTGTCATGGATTACAAGGATTCTAAAATTTTAAAGCCACAAACAGTTTATGTACATGTAAGTCTATAATGGTATACTCCGTATTATGCACTTCGGGTATTAGTTAGGATAAAAACACTCTGAACAATTCGACAAACATTTCTGCTATGCTTATAAAATCTAAGTAAAATGGTATAACTTTTTAACATTGATATTTAGCTAAATAAAATTATTAAACAATAACTATACGTCATACCCGCCCATCGGGCGGGTTTTGCCACTAGTATATATATATATATATATATATATATATATATATATATATATATATATATATATATATATATATATATATATATATATATATATATATATATATATACTACATTATAAAGGGTGTATCCCTTTGGTTGAAAGTTGAAAATGTTGAATGGTTGAAAAATGTGGGTCCTACTAATCTATACTATATTTATAATTCAAACAACTTAATACATAACACTAAAGTCATTTGGAGATGAATTATTGACGTGCAACGAAAATAAATAAACATATGAAGTTATGAACGATGCCATTTTTCAATGTTTTGAAACCCGGTTTTTAAATCGACCTAGTCGAGTCATCGGGTAAACTCGGATTAACCCGGTTATCTAGATTGTTTACCAACTAATATAATATGTAGGGTTTACGTAACGAGTAACGTGTATTATTAGTTGGATTAAGTCTATAAAATAGAAATGATCTTTTTAAAATTTACAATTATAGTAAATGAACTTATTTTATTACTAATCTAACTATTAAACTTGTTGTTTTTTAACAATTATACTAATATGACCGGTTGAATATACACATCATTAAATAATTTACACATCATTTATTTGACAAATTTTCTTTTTACACTTTGGATAATTTCACCCATTAAATAAAAACATATCACAATCATCACACTCCTCTCACACCTCTCTCACCCTCTGTAAATGAATTCCACCATCTAAAGTCTCCATCACCATCACCATAATAATAATCTATTCCATCAAACAAATAAAATCTTCCACTTATCACATGATTAACCCACTCCATGACATAAACGACAAATCACTATCCAGATTTACTCTGACCTTAATTATGTAAATTAGAACGGTCACCACTCTCATCATCTTCTCCGGCGGTGACCTTTGTACCATGCTCCGAGTTTTGTTTTCTGAACCATTTTCAATTACTTCACTTACAGAGGATGAATCCAAGAGCCTCATGACCCGTTACAATAGATGGTGACGGTGGGAGACTAACGATGTGTTGAGATGGTGATTGTGTAGAGGGATAGCCAGAGGTGTGTAGATTCATGTTCTCAGCGAGGGTGGTTAAAGGTCGAGTGATCGGAAAACATGGAACGAAATGTGTGTTCTTTATAGTTTTGGGAGATAAAAAAGTCAACTGTGTGAATTATGTCATGAATATTGAAAACGGGATAAGTTATAAGCTGGTCAAAGTGTGAGGTGTTGCTTCAATTAATATAACTCGGTAAAATAAAACACTCTGGCATTTCCAACTCAGTAAAAAAATGTAAAAAATGAGGACATGTCGGTCATTTTTATAAGGTAATTGGTTGTAGCAGGTAGCAGCCAAGATGATTTACTATAATGTTAATGTTTTAAAACTTAGAATGATTATATTAGTAATAAAATAAGTTTGTTTACTATAATTGTAAATTTTGAAAAGTTCGTTTCTATTTTATGGACTTAACCCTTATTAGCTAGCTCATAAACTTTGATGTAATGTTTTACTTTCAGCTTTACTAAAAGTTTTTATAGGCTTTTTTATACACGTTTATTTAATATTTTATCTAGCATTGAATTGTCATATGTTAAAACATTCTATAATTTCAGTTTAATCTTTTCATGCTTTATTTTGAACGTACACCGAAACACTTAACATAATATCGCATACTGTAAATTATTTGCCACTAACCAAATTCCGCCGCTATGTGCGGGTACTCGTCTAGTATATATATATATATATATATATATATATATATATATATATATATATATATATATATATATATATATATATATATATATATATATATATATATATATATATATATATATATATATATATATATATATATATAGAAATTAGATGAAATGGTGTAGGTGCTTAAAGTTGTTAAAATAAGAAGCAACAAAAAATAGCTAAATGACACATTATTGATTAGTTTTAATTCGTTTATGAGTTCTTGGTTCGTGTACGAGTATTCTTGGAACTTTCAGTTCATGTACGAGTAGCCGGTTCATAATTTTTAATATTACTAGTTTCTCATGTATCAGTTGTGTCTCATAGTTTAACAATTTATTATCAACTCTAATGTAATTTGTGATAATGTATCACTTAATATTCGAATAAAAAATGATTATTTATGTTAATAATATTTTGTGAAGCAAAACTATGTATCATATGTATCAGTTGTAAATTTTAACGTATAAAGATTTTAGTGGTTTTATATCAAATTTTTATCTATAATATTTATTATTTTGTGTCTATATTCTTAAATAAATCACATGTTAATTGATAAAATCAATGGTTATGATGACTTTTTATTTTAACAACTTTAAGGTACTACACTACAATAACCCAACTCTCTCTCTCTCTCTATATATATATATATATATATATATATATATATATATATATATATATATATATATATATATATATATATATATATATATATATATATATATATATATATATATATATATATATATATATATATATATATATATATATATATATATATATATATATATATATATATATATATATATATATATATATATATATATATATATACATATATATGTATATATATATATATATATATATATATATATATATATATATATATATATATATATATATATATATCTATATATATATATATATATATATATATATATATATATATATATATATATATATATATATATATATATATATAATATATATATATATATATATATATATATATGTATATATATATATATATATATATATATATATATATATATATATATATATATATATATATATATATATATGTCACAATAATCACGCTTGTGTAAATCTTCTCATACATAAATTCGCTTACCAATCAATGTGGCACGATGGGGATCAACCGTCAAGGCGCGAACTGGGGTGATCGTCCCCAAATAGTACTATTATATGCATAAGCGTCTACCAAATCCCGGTAGTTCACAATTCATGCTAATGGGACTTTTAGTGACATAACCTAACTTTAATAATCCATTTTATTTCATTTATCGGGTCATATAATCATTCATCGGGTCATACAATCATCCGGGTCCAAATCAATAAACAAATAATCGGGACAAATGGTGTCCTATTTATCAAAACTAACATGTTATCTCCCTCGCGGGTTTATAAAACATTTCATAAAAACATTTAAAAGAGTGCAAGGCTATGAACTCACGTTGATGTGGGAAAGCGGGTTATCGGCAATTCGGATGTACGGTACGTGCTTCAATCACGGAAACCTAGACAAATAATACTTGTCTTAGACTCTTGTCCATTGACTTTATAAAAATAACAATTATGTATACATATGATGATTTTATATATATGATGAACAAGTGGGTTTATATATTCTCATTTACTCATTTTAGTGTTATGTGTTGGAAATTTTCAAGACTAGTTACACTAGTTCAACTTGTTTACATTTTGAGGCCCAATGGGCCCATTACAAGCCCAATATATTATATTAGCCCAATTATACTTTTATTATCAGTATTATACTTTACATGTTGGGCCCAAATGGGTTAAGCCCAATAAATAAGTTTATAAGTGTTTTACCAACTAGTCGGGTTTATAGTCCAATAAGGCTACTTTGGCCCGTTAATGTTTACATGTTGTAAAGCTCGGGTTTTATCGGTTTTTACTTGTTGTATAAGTTTATATATCAGTAAGTGAGTTTATAAAAGTTTACATTAGACTAAGATTTTTATGAAATGTTTTATCCAAGTTTGGTACCAGAGCTCTCGTTATAGAGAACGAAGATTTTAAAAACCAAGGTTTTGAATAAAACATTACAAAATCTTTTAACTACAAACATTTTTCACAAAATGTATAAAAATCTTTTGACTATAACGGTGCCGAAGAATTCCCGAGTTACCGACAAGGCCAGACTGAGAAGTGTTATTTTAATATATATATATATATATATATATATATATATATATATATATATATATATATATATATATATATATATATATATATATATATATATATATATAACTTGGATTATATATATATATATATATATGATGTAATTTTATTACATGATTGTTTGATGATTATTTTGATATTTATACGAGGTATTTATACGACGTAGATTGTCAAAAGGAACCCTAAATTCCCTAGTAATTTAATCGAAGCTATTCTTATAGGAATTCCAGCTATTCTAGATCTAAACCGAGTTGTGGATATTTATGATCCCAACAAAATGGTTGATACTCGTAGAAATGTAGATATTAATTGATTATGATATTAAAGAAGAATTGGCGAGATTAAATCTGATATCGATGCCATGACGATCTTTCCTTATAGAGTGGAGTTTGACAAAACGTTACCACCTAGAAAGATGCCATCTGATTCGTTGCCATCCAATTCTTAAATTGAAATCGAAAGGGTCAATGTTGCACTTGAGGCTGTCATTGGAACCATTACCCAAAAGCCTCATGCCACTAATACATTTCCGAGAAGTCTAATTGAATGTGTGAGTCATTTCATACTAGTGACTCATTTGATAACTGTTGTTGTAGGAGCTATAGGATTGGAAATTAAATGTTGTTCATATTGAACTTTAATTGCCCAATTAAGGTCTAAAAATAAGGTTGAAAGTATTGGAGAATGAGGTAGGATATCGAATTGAGCATAAGTTGATTGAAACTTGAATGAAGTAAAATTTAACTCGTATGGAATAAGAAATTGTTAAGAGGAAGTCATTAAGTCCTGTGATTGAATTATAAGGTTTTAAATGATTGTTTTTTTCGTGTTAAGTGTTGTTCCTAGGCCATTGTCCAATGACGAGGATGCCCAGTGTCTAATAAATAAATTGAAGAAATCTTCTTCTGAATTGGGACCGATGGATCTTCCGGGACAGGTGGAACACCTAATGACTCTTGTAGATTAGTATTCATTGTGGTATCTTTTAAAAATCCCTAACTTAACTGAGATATCAGTTGGTAGGATGAGTTCTTGGAATTGTATGACATAGTGACATGTAATGTGTTACGGTATAATTTAGACTTGTTTGTGATTAATGAAAAGACTACCTTTGATTGCTAAATCCTACATGTATCGATGTTATCTATCTTTTTTTGCCTCTTTCTAATGATCGCATAGTGATGCGACCATTGAACAAGTACTCATCTCGAATTGAGTTACGTTGTGGATTATTCTTTTTGAGTGCCATCGAGGTCATGAACCTCATGATTAATTAGGCTAAGCTCATTTCCTATCATATTGTAGTTAGTTCTTGGTGAACAACTTTTCATCACTCTTTTTGCAGATCACTCATTGTTTTTATAAAGTTAAAACAGTATCCTTTGAGAAAATTGAATTTTCATCACTATAACGATTATTCAAAGTGAGATTTATAAGTGATTGTTATCAAAATGAAGTTGTTTATAAAACATCTTGGAAAACTCAATTGTTTTCATAACAAAGAAAATCTTTGTAATTTATTTTTATTCTTATTTAAGAATTAAGCATGAAAATGTTTTTATTATAAACATGATGATAAAGGCTTGACGAACTGAGTATTGCATCGTTAATCTTGAAATTGTATATAGTTGCGCGCCTACATACAATTTGGAAGTGATCATGCAAGGCTGATTAGTAGTCACCATAAAACTGATTAATAACACTACATGGGATGGCCAAATGGGCTCCAACACATACCATGATGTGTCAAACATGTAGCTTAAAAGCTACACTTGTCTAACTTAACTAAGTTAGCTAACTTAGCACCAAAACAACTTCTCCTAAACTCATACATGCAAACCACTCTCTCCTTCTCTCCCTATTTTCGTCCACTCTCTCTCTTAAAATACCATTTTGATCGAATCTAGCCATAAACTTTGTGTTATAAACACATATGATGATGCTCCTTTGAAGCCTTGAAGATTGAAGGTGATTCTAACATCCAAGGAAGTGATTTGATGATGTCCAAGGGATGATTTTCTACAAGAAGTTTACAAGTATTGGTGGTCTTGAAGATTGGTGTTGATCTATCACAAGTTTTCCCATCAAAAATCTAAGCGTTGATCATAAACTACTTAATCTTGGTGGTATAAAGATTGTCCTTCCTATCCTCTTATTATTTTGATTATGTAATCTTGTATTTTCTTTCCTATTGTATATGTATATGATGAATATATGATTATAAAAATGTTGTGTGGGGATCTAGTGTTGATAAATATGGTTAAAAAGATGGAAAACCATAGGTAACAAGGTTAAAATCTTGCTAAAATATGAAGGCTGTATAAAAAACAGTAAGTAACCAAATGCTAAACTGATAAAATGGCATAGTGGAATCAATTTACAGTAATTATTAGGTGTTATACACATGTGAGAGTTGTCCATACAATGGAATCATAAAAATGAGTGAGATATGATAAAAACAAGATTATAGTGCAAATCTGCCTATACTGTTTTGGACGAATTTATTAAAATATTTAGAGGTTGATTCATCAGTAGCTATAAACGAATAAAAAGAAGCACATATCATGTAGAATATGTCATAAAAATTTAGGGTTCTATCTCCATGTAGAACTCTAGATATGACCATTTTAGTAAACTAGATTTTTAGGACTGATTTTGTATAAATAATATATAATATAAGCACTCAAAATTTATATAAAAAATATATAAATATATAAAACCCACTAGTGTATAATAATTATAATAAAAGAGTTATATAAATATTGATATTAAAATGGGTCATGTTATATAAATTACCAGTATAAATATTTTTCCAAGTTATAAAACTATATACTAAGTTTTACGTCTTTTCGGCTAAAACCGAAAGATTAACGTTTTTGTCAAATAAAACTTAGACGGTCGGACCCGTCTCATATAAACTTTTATAAACTTACATACTGATATAGGAACTTATATAACAAGTAAAAACCCATAAAACCCGAGCTTTGCAACATATAGACATTAACGGGCCAAAGTAGCCTTATTGGACTATAAACCCGACTAGTTAGTAAAACACTTATAAATTTACTTATTGGGCTTAACCTATTTGGGCCCAACATGTAAAGTATAATAATGATAATATAATATATTGGGCTTGTAATAGCCCATTGGGCCTCAAAATGTAAACAAATTGAACTAGTGTAACTAGTCTTGAAAATTTCCAACACATAACACTAAAATGAGTAATTGAGAATATATAAACCCACTTGATCATCATATATATAAAATCATCATATGTATACATAATTGTTATTTTTATAAAGTCATTGGACAAGATTCTAAGACGAGTATTATTTGTCTAGGTTTCCCGTGATTGAAGCACGTACCGTACATCCGAATTGCCGATAACCCGCTTTCCCACATCAACGTGAGTTCATAGCCTCACACTCTTTTAAAATATTTTTATGAAATGTTTTATAAACCCGCGAGGGAGATAACATGTTATTTTTGATAAAATAGGACACCATTTGTCCCGATTGTTTGTTTATTAATTTGGACCGGAATGATTGTATGACCCGATGAATGATATATGACCCGAAGTATGAAATGAAATGGATTATTAAAGTTAGGTTATGTCACTAAAAGTCCCATTAGCATGAATTGTGAACTACCAGGATTTGGTAGACGCTTATGCATATAATAGTACTATTTGGGGACGATTACCCCGGTTCACGCCTTGACGGTTGATCCCCGTCGTGCCACATTGATTGGTAAGCGAATTCATGTATGAGAAGATTTACACAAGCGTGATTATTGTGATGACACACTAATTTAGATGGGCAAATGAGTTTCGGGTTAGCTACCCGTTGTTTGTTATAGTAAGGTAACAATGTCATGTGGCTTATAATAATCCAAAAATAACGAAATACTACTTTATGCATTGAATTACGATATATTGCCTGACTAGCTGTAACACCCCATTTTGGAAATGGAATCTTACGCATAATCATGGCGTGTCATCAAAGCATACAAGGATAAATGTCTAAGCATTATTTGACCATAAAAGGGAAATACCGGAATCAAACATCGGTAACCCCAAAGTAGAGCTCATCACACACAAACATAAATACTGTAAAGGGAAAGGACGAAACAATGTCCATAGCAAACTGTATTCAAGTAAAGGAAATGCATAAAGTAAAGAAGACAGTAAAGCTTCCAGTCCATATGCACGTACGTTTGAGATCTACGAGCGTCCCTGAGTACCTGCCTTTTTGGGAACATGAAAAGGAAAACGGCTGAGCAAGACGCTCAGTGCACGGATGTACAATATAGCATGAAATAGGATAAGCATGTAACATATAACAGCGGAAGACTAAGTTCTGAGTAAACTGATTAAGTATTAAGAAAACTGGTTTCATAGTTTGAAAATCCTTATGTTTATCTTATGAAAACTGTTTTAACATAAATATACCATAGCCCATATAGGTCATGAAAAGGTCACGTGCATGAATACTTGGAGGGGTGACCTCATCATGCTGGTTAGAGGGGATGCCTCTAATTAATATACTGGTTTGGGTAGGAGGGATCAACTCCTTGTGAAGGATGCAAGGCACACACCACATTCACCATGATATACTGAATAAAACATGTAACTAGGATGCACCCATACGCCCCACATGATATAATAATATGGCCAAAACTGAAAAGGGACGCCACGAGCAATCACTCTGCCGTGGGGAAGTCATAACATTGGTGCCTCCAATGTTATGGTTATGGTACCTCCATAACTAGGTGAAACTGGTCATGCTTGTATATGGCTATAGATTATGCTAATTAAACATAAGCAGTTCAAAACAATAAAACAAATACTGGGGAAAAACAGTTGGCTGCATACGGGGAAATCCTAATAAGGAAAGAATGTCCATACTGAAAGGACGGGAATCCGTACCTCAAGTCCAGTGAATGAACGGAAGAAAGACTCCTACTTCTGGATCACTAAAACTACATGAATACACACGTGTATAAGTATCGAATCACTGATTACGTACTGGGTTTTATGTCTCATCTTAGCTTACTTGGTATGTTTTAGGTCATGGTTTACTGTTTAAAGCCTTAAACTGTGTTTATCTTGTATTCTGATTAAATCTGATTAAGTATTACTGGTATTTCATGTATTATTATACTTACTGTGTAATAATAAGTAACTTTCCAAAAATAGCAGGTTTCCAAAAATAGAAAGTTTCCAAAAATAGAAAGTTCCCAAAAATAGAAAGTTTCCAAAAATAGAATTTACTGCTTAAAAGAGATTAGTTTCTAAAAATAGAAAGTTTCCAAAAATAGATCAGCTGCCTTAATTAAATAAGTTTCCATATATAGAAGGTTTCCATGATTAGATTAACTGCCTTATTTAATTAAGTTTCTATAAATAGAAGTTCCATAATTAGAATTAAGCTGGTTACATAAGCTAACATATAAGTCTAAGTGTTTATAAGCTTATTTTCTTAAGTCATATGATATAGTGTATAGTTTAATTATTATTTCATGTATTTTAATTAAACTATAGGTTAAACATTTTAATTAAAGTATAACATGTTTTAATTAAAATGGAGTAAAATACTTAGGTTAAAATGTGTATTATTATTATTAATAACATAACCTAAGTCATGTCTAAATTAATTAATTATAAGCATGTTTTAAATAATTAATTAATTATAACATATAACATAAAATACTTAGGTTAAATTAATATCATGCTAAATTAATAATTAAAATAACCTAAGTCATGATTTAATTAATATCTCATGTTATTAATTAATTATATCCTAAGTTCATAATTCTTCAAATTAACATGTAGCATAAATCATGATTTAACCAACGAACCATGAATCGGGCATGAACTCGACACCGTACCCCGAGCCAAACTCGGGGTACGTGTGCCCCCTTGCTGCCGTGGGTCCCACAAGCACCAACCAAGACCAAAAATGGTCTTGGTGGTGGCGGCAATAAGCAAACCGAACCCCCCCTTCGGGTTGGTTATACTAGGCGGCCAAAACAAACACCCTTTTATATCATCCTTTGATTTTAATTTACTCCAAAACATGTTAGATCAATGTTTAATTATCATGTTTTAATAAGAATATTAATGACGTGTTCATGAAAATAATCAAAGATTAAAAAGAATTAAAAAGAAAGGTTTAGAATGATATACCAATACGTAGCTTGAAAGGGGATGAACAAACACGGTTTTTAGCAATGATTTCCAAGATCAAAATCAATCAACAACCACCTATGGTGGTCCTTAAGGTGGCGGCACAAAGAGAGGGCAAGGAGGAGGAGAGAAAACTTTTTAGGTTAAAATGTTATTTCCTTGAAAAGTGAAAAATGAAAGTAGTTTTTACCCTTTACCCCCCTTTCATGTAAACTTGATGGGCTTAGCCCATTTCTTGATTGTTGTGCCGTGGGTATGGGGGCCCCACATGGGGTACCCGTACCTTTTCTCGTGTCCCGATGTTTCGTGTTCGTTCGTGGTTAAACGTGTTCGTGTTTAAAGTGTTTCTGTTTATTTTATCATGTAGTTTATCGTAATCTTAACGCTCGTAATTATATTATATGTATTTACGTAATTATTTTAGTTCGTATTTTAAATGGTGATCATGATTTAATTATGTTCACGTAACATATTTATTAACTGTTTATCATGAGTTTGTACGTAATCAATACTTATCATGTCATACACGTATGCACTTGCTTGATTATTAGCACATGAATGTGATCAATACTAATTAAGTTAAGTTTTAATCTAGGACGTACGATCTTAAGGGCACTATTCATGGTAAAAGCATGCGGGTTTTACAATTCTTCCCCCCTAAAAAGAATAATTCGTCCCCGAATTATAGATAAAGCAAACTGGAACGAAGTAACATACCCGAACTCAAAATATGAAGTGAGGGTAAGAAGCCCGGATAGACTCCTCTGTTTCCCAAGTGGCTTCCCGCTCGGTATGGTCCCTCCAAAGAATTTTGACGAATGGAATCGTCTTCCTTCTCATGACTCGTTCTTGCCTGTCGAGCACTCGTTCGGGTTCCTCTATAAAAGTGAGATCTTCACGTATCTGTTCCAGTGGATACTGAACCATGTGAAGGGGATGATACTTGTACCCTCTGAGTAAGGACACATGGAACACGTTATGCACGTGCGAAAGCTGAGGAGGTAACGCCAATCGGTAAGATACTTCACCGACTCGTTCAATGATATCAAATGGTCCGATGAAACGAGGACTGAGTTTCCCTTTGATCCCGAAGCGTTTAACACCACGTGCCGGCGAAACCTTGAGGAAGACGTGGTCTCCCACATTAAAATGTATGTCCCTACGATGCTTATCGGCGTAACTCTTCTGACGTGACCGTGCTTCCTGCAGCTTCTGTTTAGCTACTTCGATCTTCTCATTGGCCAATTCTATAATCTCTGGTCTTTCGAGTGTTCGCTCTCCCACTTGATCCTAGCAGATTGGAGCGCGACACTTCCTGCCATACAACATTTCGAAAGGAGCACATTTGATACTTGCGTGCCAGCTGTTGTTGTATGCAAACTCGACTAAACAGATGTAATCGTCCCAATCACCTGTCCATTCCAACGCACACGACCTTAACATATCTTCCAATGTCTGAATTGTTCGCTCCGACTGTCCGTCCGTTTGAGGATGAAAGGCCGTACTCAGCTTAAGTTGTGTACCCCAAGCTTTTTGCAGACCTTTCCAGAATCGTGACGTGAAACGAGGATCTCTGTCTGAGACGATGCTGGAGGGAGTACCGTGAAGTCTCATGATCTCCCTTCTGTAAGTATCTGCGAGTTTACTTACCGGATCTTCCTTGCGTATCGGTAAGAAATGAGCTGATTTGGTGAGTCGATCAACAATGACCCAAATAGCATCGTGCTTCTTCTTGGTAGGCGGAAGACCGGTAACAAAATCCATGGTGATTTTGTCCCACTTCCACTCTGGAATATCCAACGGTTGAAGGAGACCGCCCGATCGCTGATGCTCAATTTTAACCTGCTGGCAGGTAAGACATTTGGAAACATAAGTGGCTACATCCTGTTTCATACCACTCCACCAAAAGTGCTGTCTGATGTCATGGTACATTTTTGTCGACCCAGGATGTATAGAAAATGGGGAGCTGTGAGCTTCAGCTAACAATGCTTCCCGGAGTTCTTGATTGTCAGGAACACAAAGTCTCGTGCCCTGCCAAACGATACCGTCTGTGTCCATTCTGAATGCTGTCTGCTTCTCCAAATTCTGAATTATCGCCCAAATCTCTCCATCATCCTTCTGCTCTTCCTTGATCCTAGACAGTAACTCAGGTTCTACTCTAAGATTCGCCCAGTATCCGTGCTGCCCACGTACCATGATTTCGATGTCTAGCCGCTCCAAGTCTCTTACGTTTTGTTCCTTGGTTTCAATGCCGTTGATCATTCCGGACTTTCTGCTGAGTGCATCTGCTACTACATTAGCCTTCCCGGGATGATACTGTAGGTTAATATCATAATCCTTCAACAGTTCCAACCATCTCCTTTGTCTCATGTTCAATTCTCGTTGAGTGAAGATATACTTCAAGCTCTTGTGATCCGTGAAAATGTCGCATGATTCTCCGTATAAGTAGTGCCTCCATATCTTCAATGCGAACACAACTGCAACAAGTTCCAGGTCATGCGTAGGGTAGTTTTCTTCATAGGGCTTAAGCTGCCGTGAAGCATACGCGATCACTTTCCCATGTTACATGAGAACACAGCCCAGTCCCTTCCCCGATGCATCGCTATAAGATCTGAAATCCACCTGTACCAGATGGGAGAGTAAGAATAGGTGCAGATACTAACTTCTGCTTTAGGTCTTCGAAGCTCTTCTCTCGTTCTTCCATCCAGACTAATTTCTCTCCTTTTCGCATCAGTTTGGTGAGAGGTAGTGCCAAGCGGGAAAAGTTCTCCACGAATCTGCGATAATATCCAGCTAAGCCTAAGAAACTGCGGACTTCTGTCGCTGACGTTGGTCTTGGCCATTTAGTGATAGCCTCAACCTTTGCTGGGTCCATAGTGATCCCTTCTGCTGATACAATGTGACCTAAGAATGCCACCTTGTTTAACCAGTACTCACATTGGAGAATTTTGCATACAGCTGCTTCTGACGAAGAATCTGTAATACCGTACGGAGATGGTCTTCGTGTTCCTCCGTGGACTTTGAGAAAATCAGGATGTCATCGATGAATACAATGACAAACTTATCAAGGAATTCGTGGAAGATTCTGTTCATCAGATCCATGAATACTGCTGGAGCATTAGTCAGGCCGAATGGCATGACTACAAACTCATAATGGCCATAGCGGGTACGAAAAGCAGTCTTGGCAATATCCTGCTCTTTAACCCTTAGCTGATGGTAGCCTGACCTTAGATCGATCTTTGAGAAGTGTTTGGCTCCTTGAAGTTGGTCAAACAGATCATCTATACGTGGCAATGGATATCTATTGCGGATGGTAATCTTATTAAGTTCACGGTAGTCTATGCAAAGTCGCATGCTGCCGTCCTTCTTCTTAACAAACAAGACCGGTGCGCCCCATGGAGATGCGCTTGGTCTAATGAACCCTCGCTCAAGAAGTTCCTGCAATTGGTCCTTCAGTTCTTTTAGCTCTATGGGAGCCATACGATACGGAGCCTTAGAGATTGGCTCAGCTCCTGGAACAAGGTCGATGTTGAACTCCACTTCTCGTGCAGGTGGTATGCCTGGAAGTTCAGCTGGGAAGACGTCTTGAAATTCTGAAACTACTGGTTGATCCTGAATCGATGGGGATTCAGCATCCATGTCATGAACCGTAGCTAGATAACCCTCACAGCCATGTGACAGTAATGCACGTGCTTGCAAGGTAGATATGACTTGTACAGACCGTCCGGGTATGAACCCGTTATGAATGTACACTGGTGCATTAATGTCGCCGAAGATCACCCGATATGAGTGGCAGTCTATGGTAGCATGGTGCTTGGATAACCAGTCCATGCCGAGAATCATATCGAACTCAATCATGTCTAGGGGAAGTGCATCTACTGCACGAACTTTATCGTCAAACTCTAGATAAAGACTCTTGTATACATGAGTTATTAATACAGAGTCCCTCAAAGGCGTGGAAATGGTAAGCTTATTTTCTAATGGCAGGGAAGTGTCCTGATGTTCTTGGCATAAGTAGTGGAAATAACTGAATGAGTGGCACCCGTGTCGAAAAGAACACATGCAGCTTGGCCGTACATATACAAAATTCCAGTAATGGTACCTGTAGATTTGTTTGCCTGATCACGAGATGTCGTGTAGACACGCCCAGTGGTAGGAGGCGGCTTAGTATCAGCATGACCCGAAGTACCCTCCATTTCACCCTTACGGCAATCTCTCATACGATGGCCAGGGAGGCCGCACTTGTAGCACGCGTCGGAATCACGACGACATGGGCCAGGGTGTCTGCGATGGCAAGTGCTGCAAAGGGGATGAGTGAATCCTCCAGCAGGAGTCCTTGCTTGCTGAGGGCCTGCTGATGACAAAATGTGTTAAAATACGGTATATGCACGAGTATAAGACATATGCGTCATAAGATGTTCACCAGTGTTAGCTGAACGGTTAGGCTGCGAACCCCTGTGGTTCTGGTCCTTCCCGTTACCGTGGTTCCTGGTAGAGATTAATATACCGTCAGCATGAGAGATATAACATGAAATCATAAGAAGATGCGTAAATAGTAGGACCTGCTGTTGTTGGAGTGTCCAGCGTTGTTACGGTAATTATCATTACCGCTACGCCTTTCCACAACAGAACGGTCGTTAGTGTGACCGTTTCCTTTGGGCTGATGAGGCTGCTGCTGAGTAGCCGGCTGAGACCGGTCCCCAGTTTTCTGCCTGGAAGATACAGTTTAAGAGACGATTATAGAACATATCATGATAGGATGCGGTCTGGTTATCGTTAGAATACGAAATGTTTACCTCTTGTCGGGTCTTTCAGCTTCCCTGAACTCATCTCGTTCCTGCAACATCTCTAGCTTCCTTGCTGCGTAAGCTACTTGTGCCACAGTATCCAGCGGGGCACCCGATAAATCATTGGCAATCCTTGGGTTAAGGCCCCAACAAAAATGTAGTGCTTGTTCTTCAGTGGTGCCTGCGGATGCCCTCAGGACAGCTGTGTACCCGAGGAACCTCTGCATGAACTGACCACAATTCTCGTCGGGTCTCTGTCTCATGGCGTAGTATTCCCTCATGAGTCGATTCCTTCCTTCCATGGGAAAAACGATAGGTGGGGGAGGATATTCGTCGTCATGAAGAATGGCGTCTTGCCTTTCTGCCTCCATGTCTGCGAATAACTCCCAGAGTTTGTCTGTGTTTGCCATCTGACAGTATAACATAAAACGTATGATTGACAGTTCAAAACATAAAATATAAATTATATATGTATACATGAAAAAAAAAATTATACAAAAATTTCACGAGAAAAATTTTATGCAAGAAAATTTTTGTATGAATGCATGATGCAGTTTTATGAAAACTTTTGATGCTCGAGAGTGAACGCCTCTGGTCAGTTCACTCAAAACAAAAGGCATATCGAGGGGACGCCTATGGGTCGGTCCCAAATCTAAAAGTTTCGATAAAACACATGCGACTAAATAGGGCCAGTCCTGTACCAACCATTACTTAGTCAAAAACCTTGTAACAATGACATGTATATGTATGCTTAAAAATGATGAATGCTTGAAAACAACTGTCAGTTCTAGGAAGACCGTAGTGACTACCCACTAATCACATGTCATAATTGAGAGCCTACAGGTCGAAACCTTGGCTCTGATACCATAATTGTAACACCCCATTTTGGAAATGGAATCTTACGCATAATCATGGCGTGTCATCAAAGCATACAAGGATAAATGTCTAAGCATTATTTGACCATAAAAGGGAAATACCAGAATCAAACATCGGTAACCCCAAAGTAGAGCTCATCACACACAAACATAAATACTGTAAAGGGAAAGGACGAAACAATGTCCATAGCAAACTGTATTCAAGTAAAGGAAATGCATAAAGTAAAGAAGACAGTAAAGCTTCCAGTCCATATGCACGTACGTTTGAGATCTACGAGCGTCCCTGAGTACCTGCCGTTTTGGGAACATGAAAAGGAAAACGGCTGAGCAAGACGCTCAGTGCACGGATGTACAATATAGCATGAAATAGGATAAGCATGTAACATATAACAGCGGAAGACTAAGTTCTGAGTAAACTGATTAAGTATTAAGAAAACTGGTTTCATAGTTTGAAAAGCCTTATGTTTATCTTATGAAAACTGTTTTAACATAAATATACCATAGCCCATATAGGTCATGAAAAGGTCACGTGCATGAATACTTGGAGGGGTGACCTCATCATGCTGGTTAGAGGGGATGCCTCTAATTAATATACTGGTTTGGGTAGGAGGGATCAACTCCTTGTGAAGGATGCAAGGCACACACCACATTCACCATGATATACTGAATAAAACATGTAACTAGGATGCACCCATACACCCCACATGATATAATAATATGGCCAAAACTGAAAAGGGACGCCACGAGCAATCACTCCACCGTGGGGAAGTCATAACATTGGTGCCTCCAATGTTATGGTTATGGTACCTCCATAACTAGGTGAAACTGGTCATGCTTGTATATGGCTATAGATTATGCTAATTAAACATAAGCAGTTCAAAACAATAAAACAAATACTGGGGAAAAACAGTTGGCTGCATACGGGGAAATCCTAATAAGGAAAGAATGTCCATACTGAAAGGACGGGAATCCGTACCTCAAGTCCAGTGAATGAACGGAAGAAAGACTCCTACTTCTGGATCACTAAAACTACATGAATACACACGTGTATAAGTATCAAATCACTGATTACGTACTGGATTTTATGTCTCATCTTAGCTTACTTGGTATGTTTTAGGTCATGGTTTACTGTTTAAAGCCTTAAACTGTGTTTATCTTGTATTCTGATTAAATCTGATTAAGTATTACTGGTATTTCATGTATTATTATACTTACTATGTAATAATAAGTAACTTTCCAAAAATAGCAGGTTTCCAAAAATAGAAAGTTTCCAAAAATAGAAAGTTCCCAAAAATAGAAAGTTTTCAAAAATAGAATTTACTGCTTAAAATAGATTAGTTTCTAAAAATAGAAAGTTTCCAAAAATAGATCAGCTGCCTTAATTAAATAAGTTTCCATATATAGAAGGTTTCCATGATTAGATTAGCTGCCTTATTTAATTAAGTTTCTATAAATAGAAGTTTCCATAATTAGAATTAAGCTGGTTACATAAGCTAACATATAAGTCTAAGTGTTTATAAGCTTATTTTCTTAAGTCATATGATATAGTGTATAGTTTAATTATTATTTCATGTATTTTAATTAAACTATAGGTTAAGCATTTTAATTAAAGTATAACATGTTTTAATTAAAATGGAGTAAAATACTTAGGTTAAAATGTGTATTATTATTATTAATAACATAACCTAAGTCATGTCTAAATTAATTAATTATAAGCATGTTTTAAATAATTAATTAATTATAACATATAACATAAAATACTTAGGTTAAATTAATATCATGCTAAATTAATAATTAAAATAACCTAAGTCATGATTTAATTAATATCTCATGTTATTAATTAATTATATCCTAAGTTCATAATTCATCAAATTAACATGTAGCATAAATCATGATTTAACCAACGAACCATGAATGGGGCATGAACTCGACACCGTACCCCGAGCCAAACTCGGGGTACGTGTGCCCCCTTGCTGCCGTGGGTCCCACAAGCACCAACCAAGACCAAAAATGGTCTTGGTGGTGGCGGCAATAAGCAAACCGAACCCCCCCTTCGGGTTGGTTATACTAGGCGGCCAAAACAAACACCCTTTTATATCATCCTTTGATTTTAATTTACTCCAAAACATGTTAGATCAATGTTTAATTATCATGTTTTAATAAGAATATTAACGACGTGTTCATGAAAATAATCAAAGATTAAAAAGAATTAAAAAGAAAGGTTTAGAATGATATACCAATACGTAGCTTGAAAGGGGATGAACAAACACGGTTTTTAGCAATGATTTCCAAGATCAAAATCAATCAACAACCACCTATGGTGGTCCTTAAGGTGGCGGCACAAAGAGAGGGCAAGGAGGAGGAGAGAAAACTTTTTAGGTTAAAATGTTATTTCCTTGAAAAGTGAAAAATGAAAGTAGTTTTTACCCTTTACCCCCCCTTTCATGTAAACTTGATGGGCTTAGCCCATTTCTTGATTGTTGTGCCGTGGGTATGGGGGCCCCACATGGGGTACCCGTACCTTTTCTCGTGTCCCGATGTTTCGTGTTCGTTCGTGGTTAAACGTGTTCGTGTTTAAAGTGTTTCTGTTTATTTTATCATGTAGTTTATCGTAATCTTAACGCTCGTAATTATATTATATGTATTTACGTAATTATTTTAGTTCGTATTTTAAATGGTGATCATGATTTAATTATGTTCATGTGACATATTTATTAACTGTTTATCATGAGTTCGTACGTAATCGATACTTATCATGTCATACACGTATGCACTTGCTTGATTATTAGCACATGAATGTGATCAATACTAATTAAGGTAAGTTTTAATCTAGGACGTACGATCTTAAGGGCACTATTCATGGTAAAAGCATGCGGGTTTTACACTAGCAATACAGGGTCTTATTATTGAGTTTATGTTCGTGTTTTGGTTTTACATAACCATATTCATATAACGGTTTTTATTTAACTTTATACAACGTTATAAAACGTATTGTATGATGTTTTTACGACATTAGCTCGTATAATGATTTTGAAGGCAAATGCCTATATTATGATTTTTGATAAAGATCAAATTTTACATAGGTCCCAAGTCATAGTATTTCGTACAAGTTTTACAAAGCATTTGAATGGAAATTATAATTTAAGTGCGGGCCATGAATTCTTGTTGTCTTCCCGAGAATTACCTTCAAGTACCTGAGACAAAACATGATAAAAGAAAAGGGTCAGCTATAACGCCGAGTGAATTCATAGAGTTTAATAAAACCATTAATATATCATCAATACATAATTATTACCGAAAATCATTTTGTACAAATCTTTATAATAGGCCATAAAAAAGCCAAAGTCATTTTATACAAATCCTTATCAAAAATCATAATATAGGAATTTGCCTTCAAAATCATTATACGAGACAATGTCGTAAAAACATTATACAATACGTTTTATAACGTTGTATAAAGTTAAATAAAAACCGTTATATGAATATGGTTATGTAAAACCAAAACACGAACATAAAATCAATAATAAGACCCCGTATTGCTAGTCTGGCAATATATCGTAATTTAGTGCGTATAGCAGTATTTCGTTATTTGGATTATTATAAGCCGCATGACATTGTTACCTTACTACAACAAACAACGGGTAGCTTGCCCGAAACTCAATTTGCCCATCTAAGTTAGCGTGTCGTCACAATAATCACGCTTGTGTAAATCTTCTCATACATAAATTCGCTTACCAATCAATGTGGCACGACGGGGATCAACCATCAAGGCGCGAACTGGGGTGATCGTCCCCAAATAGTACTATTATATGCATAAGCGTCTACCAAATCCCGGGTAGTTCACAATTCATGCTAATGGGACTTTTAGTGACAAAACCTAACTTTAATAATCCATTTTATCTCATACATCGGGTCATATAATCATTCATTGGGTCATACAATCATTCGGGTCCAAATCAATAAACAAACAATCGGGACAAATGGTGTCCTATTTATCAAAACTAACATGTTATCTACCTCGCGGGTTTATAAAACATTTCATTAAAACATTTAAAAGAGTGCGATGCTATGAACTCACGTTGATGTGGGAAAGCGGGTTATCGGCAATTCGGATGTACGGTACGTGCTTCAATCACGGAAACCTAGACAAATAATACTCGTCTTAGAATCTTGTCCAATGAATTTATAAAAATAACAATTATGTATACATATGATGATTTTATAAATATGATGATGATCAAGTGGGATTGTACATTTTTACTCATTCATTATAGTGTTTATGTGTTGGTAACATTTTTATACTAGTTTTACTAGTTTTACTTATTTACATGTTTTAGGCCCAATAAGCCAATTACAAGCCCAATACTTTATATTAGTCCATTTTACACCTTTATTATCAGTATTATACTTTTCATGTTAGGCCCAAGTGGGTTAAGCCCAATAAGTAAGTTTATAAGTGTTTTACCAATTTAGTTGGATTAATAGTCTAATAAAGTTAACTTAGCCCGTTAATGTCCATATGTTATATAGTTCAGGTTTTATCGGTTTTTACTTGTATTAGGTACTTATATATCAGTATATGACTTTTAAAAAGTTTACATTAGACGGGTCCGATCGTCTAACTTTTAATTGACAAAAAACGTTAATTTTATGGTACTAGCCGAAAAGACGTAAAAATCATGTTTATAGTTTTTAAACATCGAATCCAAGAAAATTACCTATTCCAATCACTACATCCAGAACTTGTAATGAACATTATGAGTTTCACGCGATGTCGTTTGAATTGACTAATACACATGTAGCATCCATAAATTTGGTAAATCACGTGTGTAGGCTGTAATTTGATAAATTCATGCTGGTGATCATTAAGGACCATTTGTTTGTTTATAAGAATAATAATGAGTTAATAATTATTTATAAACCGCCCTGAATTGGCCGAAGACAATGAAAACCTATACCTTGAATATTTAACATGTGATTTAAGACATAATCCTTTACATTAAATGGCCCGATAGATGAAATGAAATGGATTATTAAAGTTAGGTTATGTCACTAAAAGTCCCATTAGCATGAATTGTGAACTACCGGGATTTGGTAGACGCTTATGCATATAATAGTAATATTTGGGGACGATCACCCCAGTTCGCGCCTTGATGGTTGATCCCCGTCGTGCCACATTGATTGGTAAGCGAATTTATGTATGAGAAGATTTACACAAGCGTGATTATTGTGACGACACGCTAATTTAGATGGGCAAATTGAGTTTCGCGCTAGCTACCCGTTGTTTGTTGTAGTAAGGTAACAATGTCATGCGGCTTATAATAATCCAAAAATAACGAAATACTACTATACGCACTAAATTACGATATATTGCCTGACTAGCAATACGGGGTCTTACTATTGATATTATGTTCGTGTTTTGGTTTTACATAACCATATATCGGTTTTTATTTAACTTTATACAACGTTATAAAACGTATTGTATGATGTATTTACGACAATGGTTCGTATAATGATTTTGAAGGCAAATGCCTATATTATGATTTTTTATAAGGATTTGTATAAAATGACTTTGGCTATTTTATGGCCTATTACAAAGATTTGTACAAAATGATTTTCGGTAATAATTTTATACCGATGTTATATTGATGGATTTTATTAAACTCTATGAATTCACTCGGCGTTATCGCTGACCTTTTCTTTTAACATGTTATATCTCAGGTACTTGAAGGTAATTCTCTGGAAGACAAAAAGAATTCATGGCCCGCACTTAAATAATAATTTCCATTCAAAATCTTTGTAAAACTTGTATGAAATACAATGACTTGGGACCTATGTAAATTTGATATTTATGAATGGAAATGCTTTATTATTAAACGACGCGATTTTTAAGCGTTGTCTATGATGTGAGTAATGTGCTATCCCGTAACACCAACGAGTCTTCCGCTGTATTGAATTGTGTAAGTGCGGGCCATGAATTCTTGTCGTTTTCCCGAGAATTACCTTCAAGTACCTGAGATAAAACATGTTAAAAGAAAAGGTCAGCGATAACGCCGAGTGAATTCATAGAGTTTAATGAAAACCATTAATATATCATCGGTATATATTTATTACCGAAAATCATTTTGTACAAATCTTTGTAGTAGACCATAAATAGCCAAAGTCATTTTATACAAATCCTTATCAAAATCATAATATAGGCTTTCGCCTTCAAAATCATTATACGAACCATTGTCGTTAAAATCATCATAAAATACGTTTTATAACGTTGTATAAAGTTAAATAAAAACCGTTATATGAATATGGTTATGTAAAACCAAAACACGAACATAAAATCAATAATAAGACCTCGTATTGCTAGTCAGGCAATATATCGTAATTCAGTGCGTATAACAGTATTTCGTTATATGGATTATTATAAGCCGCATGACATTGTTAGCTTACTACAACAAACAACGGGTAGCTAACCCAAAACTCATTTGCCCATCTAAATTAGCGTGTCGTCACAATAATCACGCTTGTATAAATCTTCTCATACATAAATTCGCTTACCAATCAATGTGGCACGACGGGGATCAACCGTCAAGGCGCGAACTGGGGTGATCGTCCCCAAATAGTACTATTATATGAATAAGCGTCTACCAAATCCCGGTAGTTCACAATTCATGCTAATGGGACTTTTAGTGACATAACCTAACTTTAATAATCCATTTCATTTCATCTATCGGGTCATTTAATCATTCATCGGGTCATACAATCATTCGGGTCCAAATCAATAAACAAACAATCGGGACAACTAGAGTCCTATTTCATAAAAACTAACATGTTATCTCCCTCGCGGGTTTACCAAAAATTTCATAAAAACATTTAAAAGAGTGCGAGGCTATGAACTCACGTTGATGTGGGAAAGCGGGTTATCGGCAATTCGGATGTACGGTACGTGCTTCAATCACGGAAACCTAGACAAATAATACTCGTCTTAGACTTTGTCCAATGACTTTATAAAAATAACAATTATGTATACATATGATGATTTTATATACATGATGATGATCAAGTGGGTTTATACATTCTCATTTACTCATTTTAGTGTTATGTATTGGTAATTATTGTACTAGTTTACTAGTTTTACTTATTTATATGTTTTAGGCCCAATAAGCCTATTACAAGCCCAATACTTTTCATTAGCCCAATTATACTTTTAATATCAGTATTATACTTTACATGTTGGGCCTAAATGGGTTGAGCCCAATAAGTAAATTTATAAGTGTTTAGTCCATTTGGTTGGATTATTAGTCCAATATTGTTAACTTAGCCTGTTAATGTTCGTATGTTATATAGTTCGAGTTTTATCGTTTTTTTTACTTGTATTAAGTACTTATATATCAGTATATGACTTTTAAAAAGTTTACATTAGACGGGTCCGACCGTCTAAGTTTTAATTGACGAAAAACGTTTTTATAAATTATGAATCAACGGCACAAAACGAATCTAATAAAAATTGTCTCATCAAAAACGGAATTCGAAAACGTAAATACGTAATCCTAAGGTTTCCGGTTTAGTCGTAAAGGACGTTAAATTATAATCGTAAGTCCTAATTTCTTCTCGTAAATTTGTGAGTTTATGAACCAACACAAATTTAAAATCTCAAAATAATATTCACGGATAAATTTATTTTCTGAAATGTCGGACTGTCACCAAAAACGGTGTGTGTAAACGTAAGCACGTAACGTAGAATTCTCTGGTTTAGACGTAGTCGATGCTACTTCAAGACGTAAATCCAAATTTACATTAAATAAATGTTTTTAAATAATATTTGAGAATAAAATATCAACCATAAATTGACGGATTGTCACAACATTTACCCCTAAACAGGATCTTTGTCCTCAAAGTTCAATTTATCTTACTACTCGCTTCTTATAGAGTTAAAGCCATGTGGGTATTTCCTCCACATTCGGTCTTTTCTCTTAAATGTAATTCATTACAATACGCGAGTTTCATCATATATAACTACGGGAATAAGATCAGGCTTAATGTTGACTTACTTTCTCTATCCATGATGTTCATGGGTTTTTGATGAATGCAACTTTTCGCCGATCTAAACTTCATCAAGAAGTAATCAGATTTTCACTTGATAGACATTTTATCAAGTTCGATATACGAAACATAATTCACACAGTCCTTGAAGTCATAGGGTAGATCCAGCTTATATGCCTTTCAAACCAACTTTTACATAATCTCAATGGTTCCATACAACGGGGACTTATATCCCATGATCTTTCAGATCATCAATTCATTTTTCCATGTTTAAAATTTTTGGCATAACTTCGCTACCCATCTGGCACTTCAAGATCTATATTTCATCTTCACATAACCTCCTGCCGACTACTGGCAGTCAATAATCAGATCCTAATTTCAACAATCATTTCAGGTCTCACGGGTCGAGTATTTTGTAAGGTTAGGTTTGTCATCATAGGCAACCTTAAACCTAAAAGACATGTCCAACTCACAATGGGTGTATGTCGGGTGTCTTCATCCCAACTCCTGCTTACAGATGCTCTAATATATATCCTCACAAGATTCGATCTTGATCCTAATACGATAATCATCAATGATAATCTCTCCAAAGGAAAACGATTATACGGTTTATTACCAAAGGTCAATCATTCAAACATAAATCAAGACTTCTAGTATTTTGTATCGTTACTTTACCTCGTCCTTTCGATTGGGGTGGTAAACAGTACTCTCATCAAGGTTCGTTCCCAATGACTTCTGAGCAAATCTCTAGAAATTCGATGCGAAGCGAGGATCTTGATAGATATGATCGATACAGGCACACTATGTTTACATAACTCTTCTAAATACAAAGAGTCAATTTCTTCATCGAGAAGCTATCATTAACAAGAATGATATTAGCATATTTGGTCAGTCTGTCGACGATGACCCAAATCGAATCAAAATCAGATGATGACCTTTGCAATAGTTAGACGTTTACTAATGTATGAGGCGATGTATGCCTTCATAATTTGCCATCAGTACAACTTCTTCAGATAAAGATACATTAATTCAGAGACGGCATGAATATAATACTTAATCTTATGAGATTTCAACATGACTAAATCTCTAAATCTCTATATCTAGGCAACCACAAACGGCCTTTAGAACATTTAACGCCATCGGCTTCTCAATTCTAATGGTTCACATTAGCCGCAAACCCCTTTTTATTATCTATATTATCCTTTTTACAAGCATCAGTTATTTCTAAAATGTTCGGCAATTTATTTTGCACAGTCATTATTAAGAAACACATCTTAATTAGTTCTTTTTACCCATGTTTATCAAATCTATCAACACCAAATCCCCACATAATATTTTTAATCATCATTCATCATCATATACATATACATAAATAAAAAAATTATAAGATTACATAATCAAAATAACAAGAGGATAGGAAGAACAATCTTTATACCACCAAGGTTGTGTAGGTTATGATCAAGGCTTGGATTTTTGATGGAAAAACTTGTGATAGAGAAGTGAGTTTATAAAAGGTTGATAACCGATTCATAAAAACTTGGATGTTTTATTCAAGTGAGTTTATAAAGGTAATCTTCTTTGGATTTTGAATAAGGCTTGGATTTTATTCCTTTATAGCTCTGATACCAAACTGTAACACTCTCAAATTGCATATCGGTACAGGGGAAGAGTCTTTAGAGTGTTACGGGATAGCACAATAACTCCAATCATAGACAACACATAAAACTAGTTGTACAAGGTTTAACATACATTCATTCGAAATAAAAATTTCAAGTGTACAACAGGTCCCAAATTATACAGGTCATTAAGTTTACAAAACATAGATCGAATGAACAGTTTTATTATTTTGTGGGCCATCAGAGTCGATCTCCATCCGAATTACCTTCAAGCACCTGAGATAAAAACATGCAAAAATCATATCAGCGAATGCCGAGTGAATTCATAGAGTTTAATAAAATTGTTATATAAAACAATCTTTGAAATCAGAACACAAGTATAATATCAGAAGTAAGTCCTAGTATTGCTAGTCATGCAATATATAAATCAAAGCATACATCTACACCGTCCATGAGACCGTAGCCTCAATATTACAATTATAGGTAATAATATTATCGTTATTTGCATCGTATCATATCGGATATTTAGATTACATTGGATTATTATTAGCCGCATGACATTGTTACCTTACTATCACAAACAACGGGCCGCGAACCCGACAAACAATTTGCCCATCTAAGTTAGAGTGTCGTCACAAAAATCACGCTATGTAAATCTTCTCATACATAAATTCGCTTACCAATCAATGTGGTACGACGGTGATCAACCGTCAAGGCGCGAACTGGGGTGACCGTCCCCAAATAGTACTATCATATGCATAAGCGTCTACCAAATTCCGGTAGTTCATAATTCATGCTAATGGTACTTTAAGTGACATAACCTAACTACTAATAATCCTTTTATCTCTTTTATTGGGTCATAGCATCATTCGGGTCCATATCATTAAGCATACCATCGGGACTACTTGTGTTCTTTTTTTTTATCAAAAATTAGCATGTTATCTCCCTCGCGGGTTTACAAATCATTTTATAATACATTTAAAAGAGTGCGAGGCTATGAACTCACGTTGATAATGAAAGGCGGATTATCGGCTACGGGCGTGCTTCGATCACGGAAACCTATATAAATAATAATCGGTCTTAGACTTTTGTCCAATGACTTTATCAAAATAACAATTATGTATACATATGATGATTTTATACATATTATGATGATCAAGTGGGTTTATACATTCTCATTTACTCATTTTAGTGTTATGTATTGGTAACTTTTATACTAGTTTACTAGTTTTACTTATTTACATGTTTTAGGCCCAATAAGCCTATTATAAGCCCAATACCTTATATTAGTCCATTTTAAACTTTTATTATCAGTATTATACTTTACATGTTGTGCCCAAGTGGGTTAAGCCCAATAAGTAAGTTTAAAGTGTTTTGCCAAATTAGTTGGATTAATAGTCCAATAAAGCTAATTTGGCCCGTTAATGTCCATATGTTATATAGTTCGGGTTTTATCGGTTTTTACTTGTAATAAGTACTTATATATCATTATATGACTTTTAAAAAGTTTGCATTAGACGGGTCCGATCGTCGAAGTTTTAATTGACGAAAACGTTAGTTTTACGGTTTTAGCCGAAAAGACGTAAAAATCATGTTTATAATTTTATAACTTATAAAACTTATCAAACTACCATTTTTATAAAATGTCCATTTATTTATCCTTATACGTATTTATATAAATATAATATATAAGTTAGTGGGTTTTAATTTACATTTTATACTATATTTATTTGAGTGCTTATATAAAACTATTAAACTTTAATTTCACAAAATCTGATTTTTAGTTTCACTTTCACCATTTTTATCCTATCTTGAGTTATACAAGGAGATAGAAGCTCATTTTTGGATGACATAAACTTCATATTATGTGCTACAAATAACTTAGTTTTAGCTACTTCTCAATCCATGTCTAAGTATCCTTAACAGTCCTTACAAAATAGATTATTCAGATTGATACACTAATTTTGTTTTGATCATAGCTCACTCATTTTGATGATTCCATTGCATGGCCAACTCTCACATGTGTATAAAACTAATAATTACTGTATATTGATTCCACAATGCATTTTATCAGTTTATCATTTGGTTAGTTACTGTTTTTATACAGCCATCTTATTAAGCAAGATTTTAACATTTTTACCTATGGCTTTCCATCTTTTTAACCATGTTTATCAACACTTGATCCCCACACAACATTTTTATCATCATATATTCATCATATATATATAAATTAGGAAATAAAATACATTTGATCTTTACAAGAATAACAAGAAAAATGGAAAGGATGATCTTGTTTACCAACCATGACTATATCTTGTTTTTGGATGACAACAACTTGATGTACACCAAATTTATCTTCAAGATCATCAACCACCAAGAATATTTGTTGATAAATCAGCCCTAGGACACAAACAAATCACCTCCTTTGATGTTATAATGATCACCAATCAACAAGGCTTCAAGGTTTCTTCATTATATGTGTAGATAACACAAGGTTTATGGCTAGAAAAGATCAAGTGGTAGTGTTGTATGGTGTTTGTGGGACGGCAATATAGAGAGAGAGAGAGAGGAGAGTTTTGAGTTGTTTGCATGTGAAAAATGGAAGTGAATGGTATGTGTTAGTGGTTTTGCTAGTTTAGGTGGAATAATAAGCTTCCATGTTAAGCTAACTTACATGTGTAAGTTAGTTAAGTGTAAGGATGCCACATCAAAGATGTGGTGTCCTCTTTTGGCCGTCCCATAGTTAGTTGGGTGGGATAAACTTGTTTTGTCCCATCCCGCTAATTTACGGGTATTCCTCGATTCTAGTTTCCTCGATTTGCTTGTCCTCGGGTCGTTTTATAAAAAACGTTTTTATAAATTATGAATCAACGGCACAAAACGAATCTAATAAAAATTGTCTCATCAAAAACGAAGTTCAAAAACGTAAATACGTAATCCTAAGGTTTCTGGTTTAGTCGTTAAGGACGCTAAATTATGCACGTAAGCCCAAATTTAAATCCGTAAATTATGAGTTCATCAACCAGCACAAAAATAAGTTTCAAAATATTATACGAGAAAATAATTCACTACCTGAAAATGTTAGATTGTCACAGCTTATCCTCCTAAAAGGGATCAACGTCCTCGTGATCCATTTCATTTTGATGTCCGTTTCTTATTGAAATCAAAGAGGTGCAGATATTTCTTCCACATTTCATTCTCTCGTTCCCAAGTATATTCCGGTCCATGCTTTGAATTCCATCGGATCTTGACAATAGGTATCCGACTTTGTTTCAGTTGCTTTACCTCACGATCTATAACCTCTACGGGTTCTTCAATAAAATGCAACTTCCCATCTATTCGAACCTTATCCAACGAAATTTTCTCATCACTCACTGCTAGACATTTCTTCAGATTAGATACATTGAATGTGTTGTGAACACCATGAAGTTCTGGGGGTAACTCTAGTTTGTAAGCCACCGGACCTACTCTAGATAAAATCTTAAAGGGTCCAATATAACGGGGATTCAATTTTCCTCAATTTCAAAATCTTATAACGCCTTTCCATGGCGATACTTTCAACATTACTCGGTCACCCACTTTAAACTCCATCGGCTTTCGCCGCACAACCGCGTAACTTTTATGTCTACTACGGGCAGTCAATAGCCTATTCTTAATCTGAACTATCATCTCCGTAGTCTCCCGGATCAATTCCGGTCCCGTGAGTTGGGTATCCCCAACTTCACTCCAACATACAGGAGATCTACACTTCCTACCATACAAAGCTTTAAACGGTGCTGCTTTAATACTTGAATGGTAACTATTGTTATACGAAAATTCTGCTAAAGGCAAATGTTTATCCCAATTCTTACCAAAATCTAACACACAAGCTCTCAACATATCTTCTAGTGTTTGTATCGTTCTTTCACTCTGCCCATCAGTCTGGAGGTGATAACCAGTGCTCAAGTCGATATTTGTTCCCAAAGATCTTTGGAGAGATTTCCAAAAATTCGATGCGAATCTAGGATCTCGATCTGAAATGATCGATACAGGCACTCCACGCTTGCATACAACATTATCAAGGTAAATACGAGTCAACTTCTCCAGTGAGAACTGCTCTTTAACCGGAATGAAGTGTGCTGATTTGGTCAGTCTGTCGACAATGACCCAAATCGAGTTGTTTCCAGATGATGTTATAGGAAGCTTGGTGATAAAGTCCATCGTAATTCGCTCCCACTTTCATTCAGGAATCTTTGGTTGTTAAAGTAGTCCTGATGGCTTTTGATGTTCAGCTTTGACTTTAGCACAAGTCAAGCATTGAAGAACATACATAGCAATATCAGTTCGGCCACCAGTACAACTTCTTCAAATCATGATACATCTTATCAGATCCCGGATGAATGAAATACTTAGATTTATGGGATTCTAACATAATCAAGTCTCTTAAGCCTCCAAACTTAGGTATCCATATACGACCTCTTAAGCATTTCACTCCATCAGCTCTAACCTCTAAAGGATCTCCTTCTCCTCGGAACCCTTCATTAACAAAATTTTCTTTCTTACAAGCTTCTATCTGCGCATTTCTAATTTGCTCAGGAAAATTATTGTGCACGGTCAAGACTAGAGAACGTACCCTGATAGGCTCTCTATCTTTCCTACTTAATGCATCGGCAACAACATTTGCTTTTCCTGGGTGCTATTTTATAACACAATCATAATCACTTAAAAATTCTATCCATCTTCGTTGCCTCATGTTCAATTCCTTTTGATCGAGAATATACTGTAGGCTTTTGTGATCGGTGAATACCGTACACTTGGTGCCATACAGATAATGTCTCCACAACCTAAGAGCAAAGACTGCAGCTCCTAACGCAAGATCATGAATAGTATAATTCTCCTCATTCTTCTTTAATTGCCTTGAAGCATAAGCTATTACTTTTTCTCGCTGCATCAGAACAGCTCCATAACCTCTAAGAGATGCATCACAATACACTACAAAATTTTCACTCCCGTCGGGTAATGATAGAATTGGCGCACTACATAATTTTTGCTTCAATGTCTGAAATGCTCCATCTTCATCACTTCCCCAAACGAAAGGTTTATTCTTCTGGGTAAGCTTAGTCATTGGTTTAGCTATTAAAGAAAATTCTTTTATGAATCGCCTATAATAGCCAGCCAATCCTAAGAACTGTCGCACTTCCGTTGGCGTTGTCGGTGCAGACCAATTCTTAATGGCTTCAACCTTTGTAGGATCAACATGAATTCCATCCTTGTTAATCACATGACCAAGAAATTGCACAGAATCTAACCAAAAATCACATTTCGAAAACTTAGCATACAACCTTTCATCCTTTAACAAACTCAAAATAATCCTTAAATGTTCTCCATGTTCATCTTCATTCTTAGAATAGATTAGAATATCGTCAATAAACACAATCACAAATTTATCCAAGTAGGGCTTGCACACTCGATTCATTAAATCCATGAAAACCGCAGGTGCGTTAGTTAACCCAAATGGCATTACTTGAAATTTATAGTGTCCATAACGAGTTCTAAATGCAGTTATAGTAATATCTTCTTCACGGACGCGAAGCTGGTGATATCCAGACCGTAAATCTATCTTAGAATACACACTAGATCCTTGTAGTTGATCAAACAAATCATCAATCCTAGGTAAAGGATATCGATTTTTAATTGTCAACTAATTTAGTTCCCTATAATCAATGCACATACGGAAAGATCCATCCTTCTTCTTAACGAACAAGACTGGAGCTCCCCAAGGCGACGAGCTCGGTCGAATAAAACCTTTATCAGACAACTACTTAAGTTGCTCAGATAACTCCTTTAATTCAGAAGGGGCTAATCGGTATGGCGCACGTGCCACCGGTGCAGCACCAGGAATTAAATCGATTCGAAACTCTACTTGCCTTATCGGTGGAAGTCCGGGTAAATCTTTAGGAAATACCTCAGGAAATTCACAAATAATAGGTACATCTTCCAATCGTTTCTCCCTAGACTCATTCTCGGTCACTTGAGCTAAGAATAACTCACAACCGTTCCTGATGTACTTTTGGACTTTAATACATGAAAAGATTTTCAAACGGGATTCACGTCGATTACCATCAATTACTAACGTCCTATTCCTAAGAGGAATCTTAACCTTCTTCTCTCCACATAAAATAGTAGCATTATTCAACGACAACCAATCCATACCAATAATAATATCAAAACTACCTAATTCTATCAACATCAAATCAATCGGAAAGGAATAGTTCAAGAGATTTAGAGAGCATCCTTTTAATAGCTTATTAGTTTTCACTAATTTACCATCAGCCAATTCCACCTCGTAACTGGTATTTATCTCAACAGGTTCAATGTCAATAAGGGCACTAAATTTAGTGGATACAAAGCTCCTATCAGCATCCGAATCAAATAAAGCAACGGCATAATGATTGTTGAGTAAAAACGTACCAGTAACGACATTCATATCCTCTTTCTTCACCTCAATAGTTCCAATCGCTTTCAACTTGGGGCATTCCGATTTCCTATGACCTTCTTCATTACTGTTGAAGGAAATGGTTCCCTTCTTACACCTTTCAACCTTGTGTCCAAGCTTTCCGCAATTTCGGCACTTCCAGCAGTCGTTAGCATGCCTCTTGTTGCCACACTTAGGACATCTATCATCGTTGCGCGGTGTGTTGTTGGTAAGAGCATTTGCATTCCCCTTTCTCTGGTTCTGACAACGATTGAAATTCTTCCTATTATCACCTCTATCTACACGATCACCGTCACCCTTTCTTTTCTCACCAGTACGTGCTTCATCTTCCCTATCTTGAATTATCTGCCCAATGAGTTGGTAAGCCATTCGAACAGCATCATCAATGGTCAGTGGTTTCGATGATGTCACGTCCCCTCGGATGTTCTTGGTCAATCCTTTAATATATTGTTCAATTCGGATCTCTTCGGATTCCACCAATCGAGGACACAGCAAGGCCAACTCATGGAATCGGTTTGTGTAGCTATCAATGTCCACACCTTTCATTCTCAGATGAATCAACTCTTGTTCTAACCTAATGATCACACTACGGGGACAGAACTCCAAAGTCATCCACTTCTTAATTTCAGCCCAAGGAGTAGCATTAGCAACATCAATACCCATGAAAGCAATTCTCCCGTTCCACCAAGTCAACGCACGACCTTTAAGAGTAGCCATAGCAAAAGTCACCTTATCTTCCTCCTTACACTTACTAATCTGAAACACCAACTCAATCTTCTCAATCCACTGGCTTAATCCTACAGCACCTTTAGTTCCATTAAAAGGTAGAGGTTCACACTTCATGAACGTCACATAAGTACAGCCACCAACTTCAGGTGCATTAGTTCCAAGTCGTCCTACATTTCCTCCAGCATTAGCATTCACATTATTAGCATTCACATTCACATTAGTACCACCAATTCCACTACCGCCAGCTCCACTACCGCCAGCTCCACTACCGCCAGCTTCATTTCTAGCATTTGTCATAAATTCAGTCATAGATGCGGTAACTTGCTCCGCAATAATCCTACGTACATCATCCTCAGTCACAACTTTCTTGGGCGACATAGTTCTATAATTATTTTAAAAATATATGAGTTTGGTACCAGAGCTCTCGTTATAGAGAACGAAAGATTTTTAAAAACCAAGGTTTTGAATAAAACATTTCAAAATCTTTTAACTATAAACATTTTTCTAAAAATGTCTAAAAATCTTTTGACTATAACGATGCCGAAGAATTCTTGAGTTACCGACAAGGCCAGACTGAGAAGTGTTATTTTAATATATATATATAAATTGGATATATATATATATATATATATATATATATATATATATATATATATATATATATATATATATATATATATATATATATATATATATATATATATATATATATATATATATATATATATATATATATATATATATATATATATATATATATATATATATATATATATATATATATATATATATATATATATATATGATGTAATTTGATTACATGATTGTTTGATGATTATTTCTATATTTATACGAGATATTTATACGACGTAGATTGTCACAAGAAACCCTAACTTCCCTAGCAAATTAATCGAAGCTATTCCCGTAGGAATTCTAGCTATCCTAGATCTAAACCAAGTTGTGGATAATTATGATCCCAACAAAATGGTTGATATTCCTAGAAATGTAGATAGTAGTTGATTGTGATATTGAATAAGAATTGGCGAGATTAAAACTGATATCGATGTCATGACGATCTTTCCTTATAGAGTGGAGTTTGACAAAACTTTACCACCTGGAAAGGTGTCATCTGATTCGTTGTCACCCAATCCTTAAATTTGAAATCGAAGAGGTGAAAGTTGCACTTGAGGCTGTCATTGGAACCATTACCCAAAAGCCTCATGCCACTAGTACCTTTCCGAGAAGTCTAATTGAATGTGTGAGTCATTTCATACTAGTGACTCATTTGATAACTATTGTTGTAAGAGCTATAGGATTGGAAATTAAGTGTTGTTCATATCGAGCTTTTATTGCCCT